>VDFB02392184.1:0-82336 GCA_007258455.2 Sequoia sempervirens | reverse complement strand
TTAAATGAGAGGCAACAGAAATGGGTGAGTAAGCTTCAAGCTTACGACTTTGACATTGAATATGTTAAAGGGAAAAATAATGTCGTGGTCGATGCTCTCTCCAGAAGGCCTCATCTTAGCTCATTGTGTGAGCTTACCACAGATTGGAGAGACATGTTGCTTGCTGATTATGCCAAAAATCAGTTTGCAACCAGCATTCTGGAAGGTACTTTCCATGATGAAAGGTACCAGGTGGTTGAGGGATTGATCTAGTATAAGGGAAGAATCTTTCTAGTGGCTGATTCTAAGCTCAAGAAGAAGATTCTTTTGAATTTTCATGATATTCCAGTTGCTGGTCACCAAGGTTTTTTCAAGACCTATAGGCAGATCTGAGAAAGGTTTTCTTGGAAAGGTTTGAAGAGGGAGGTTCAACGCTACATTCAGGAATGTCCTGTTTGTCAAGCAAATAAAATTGAGCATACATTGCCAGCCGGTTTGCTGCAACCACTTCCAATTCCCAATCAAAAATGGGAAAGCATTTCGATGGATTTCATCACTGGGTTGCCCAAGGCTCAAGGGAAGGATTGCATTTACGTGGTAGTTGACAGATTAACCAAGTTTGCTCATTTCTTTGCCATTACCAGCACTTTTTCTGCAGCCCAAGTTGCAGATCTGTTTTTTCGAGAAGTGTTTAGGCTCCATGGGTTGCCAAAGAATATTGTAAGTGATAGGGACAGCAAGTTCCTAAGTACTTTCTGGCAGGAAGTTTTCAGAATGAGTGGTACTGTGCTCACTCCAAGCACGAGTTATCACCCTCAAACTGATGGGCAAACAGAAGTGGTGAACAAGTGGTTGGAAGGCTACTTGAGAAATTATGTGTCCGAACAGCAGAAAGCTTGGGTTAAGTGGCTGCATATAGGCGAGTACTGCTACAACTCTACCTTCCATATGCCAATCAAAATGTCTCCTTTCTTGGCACTTTATGGGTATGAAGCACCCAGCTTTGCAGATTTGGTGTTTGGTGATAGCAAAGCACCATTAGCCAAGGATTTGTTGCAGCATAGTCAGGACATAATGAGATCATTGAAGGATAATTTGCAGATTGCACAAAATCAGCAGAAGTTGTATGCTGATCAGAAGCATGTAGAGCGTTCTTTTGAGGTTGGGGATTTGGTCTATCTTCGCTTACAACCTTACAGACAGTCAACTCTCAAGAAGAGTGGAGCTGAGAAGCTCAAACCTCACTTCTATGGGCCGTTTAGGGTCATCAGAAAGGTAGGGGCAGTAGCTTATGAATTAGAGCTACCTTCAGATAGCAGAGTGCATAACGTCTTCCATGTGTCTCACCTCAAGAAGGCACTTGGACACAATGTAGTTGCTTCTTCATAGTTGCCACCGTTGGATGAAGAAGGACAGTTGGTTCTAGTTCCTGAGGAGATACTTGATGTCAGAGAACGTTCCTTAAGGAATAGAACTATCAGAGAATGTTTGGTAAAGTGGAAGAACCTGCCTATGGAGGATGCCACTTGGGAAAGTGATGAGATATTGCAGACTTGTTTCACATTGCTTGAGGACAAGCAATCTTGGGAGTATGGACTGTAAACCCCTTCAATCCCCGACATTTTCAAGGACTGGGCCTTTCCTTGGGAACCCTGGGAGAAGGTTTGGGGTTAAAATTAGGGTTTCCTAATTTTGAGGGAGGTCATTGCTTGAGATGATAGTTTTAATGGCTGATTCCTTCCTGGTTTTCTCGAGGCTTCGCAGCTGATATGCCTCGTCAAGATTCGGTGACTTTTTGAATTTACCATTTTGAAATTCTATTTTTGGCAGTTTCTAGATGAGCTCAGATTGGTTGACTTCCGGTTTCAGATTGATCAGTTGACTTCATCAGTATTGGATTTAGGGCATTTTCAGAGAAATGAGTTAAGTCATTTAAATTAAAAAGTCACGTTAAAATGTTATATTTTAATGTTGACCCTTGGCTTAGACTTAATGACTTAATGTTGTTTTAAAAAGGTGGTCATTGAGGGTGGCGCCCTCATTAAAAGAATATTTTAATATTTCCTAAGTCCAAGCAAGATTATGATAGGCGCATATTTCAAAGTTGAATATTTAAATGAAATATCAAATCAAGAGCTTGAAGGCAAAAGTACGCCCATCATTAAGGAGAGGGGATTTTGACCTAAAATCAGATTCTAGGGTTTCGTGAAGTCAAGCGAAGATTATAAAAAGGAGTCTTGTGCATCATTTTGGTTATCTTGGAAAATACACCGTTATGCTGCCGGATTGATTCTGGATTGCTTCGAGGGATGAAGACCTCCTAGTTTGGGCATCTCTTCTCGTTTGAAAGACAACGACTAGTGATGATTATTAGTCTACTTGTGAGTGCATCTTAGCTATTTCATTTGTGTTCGGTTATGCATTGTAATAATCTGTATTTGGCATTGTAGTGTTTCAGCTTCTTGTACTGTTCTAGACAGCAGATTGCATATTTTGTTCATATCTTCAAAAAGACAAAAAATAGTGTTCTGGGTATCCATCATTTCTATTTGTTAGACCTAGGCGTCTCTTTTCCCAAGTGTTTGGAATTTTTAGTGAAAGCATTAAATTTTAAAGGGAAATCGAATTTCTCAGCAGGCCGTACCACTGTACTTGCATTGGAAATTGTGCAATATTCATTTAAGGCATTTGGAATTGGTTTCATGTTATTAGTTTGAGCGCTATAATGTTAGGATTGTTGTGCATCAGAGATATCGTCATTTGAGCAAGTCATTAGGGTTTTGTGAGCATTTGAATAGATCTATAGACTGCTGTCATATCATTGTATTGAGCAGATTTGTAACAGAAAACAGAAACAATATCTTGATCTCCGAAGCCTTTGGGTTTCGCAATTCCTAAACATGATAAAAGTGCTCCTCTTTGGTGCAATGCTGATCCTTTAAATTCAAGAGATATTGGCAGGCAAATTCTTATGATTTTTGTACAAACTGACAGTAGTACTGGCAGTCTTCTTTCTTATTCAAATCTGGTTGTAATTCTCAGTTTCAATTAAGTTATTGTAATTGTTAGATCTCCGCCCTATGGTCGCTACTTTCCCGTCTTGGGTCAGCATGCACATCCTGGGTGTAGAGTAGATTCAGTATTCAGCATTTCCTTTAAGTTTGCTTTCAGTATTAGTTGGAAATTGTATAACTCCGCCCTATGGTAGCTACTTTCCCTTCTGGGTGAGCAAGCACATTCTGGGTGTTGAGTAGTTTCATTATTCAGCATTTCATTTCAAGCTTTTCTTTCTGTAATCACTCTGTCATATGGTCGCCCCTCACTCCACCTTGGATTGGGTAGCACATACTTGACGTTGAGTTCCCTTCTGTATCGTGAGTTTACTTTCTTGCATGTTTCGGTTTATCTATCTAACCTTAACGGGTGCACCTGCTTGAATGTTGTAATCTGTTAATTGAAAACAAAAAAATTTGGCTCGGTATATTTCAGAGGACATGTGGGGAATTAAAGATTCCTCAAATATTCTCATGGGGATGAGAAAAGGAATTTTAAATTCCAAGGGATGCATTGGGGGATTAAATGTGAATTAAAAATTTACATGGGGAATGGAGTGCCTTCTCAAAAGGAGAAAGCATTTAATGAAGTTGACTTAGGAAACGTTCCATAAATGACATGGGGATTAGATTGTCCTAATTAAGTGATTAAGGTTGTGCAAGTACTTGATTAGAATAATTAATGACATGTTAAAGGCAAATGGGAGATTATGAAGGGTGTGACATGTGACTTGATGTGACAAGTCAAAGATCACATGGGGAAGAGAAAAAAGAATTTAATATTCTTTGGAAGGATAAAAGGAATTAAAAATTCCTTGAGAGGTTGATTAGGCTGGTTAATGAAGGATTAGAGGAGGGTTAGGTGGTTAAGAGAGATTAGAGGCCAACTTGCAAAAGTTGGAAGATGTGACACATCCTAATCAAAGATTAGGCATGTGCACATCCCTAATGATGAGATTAGGAGAAATAATTAGGATTAGATAAAAATGATGGAAGATGTGACATAAAGGGAATTAAATAAATGGAATATTTATTTAATTCATTTGATGAAAAGGGGAAGGTATTTAATTATTTAACTAGATACCTTAGGGATTAGAAGAAATTTAGAGGGATTGATTAAATAATAGTGATATTACTTAATTAATGCAGATAAGAGGATGTTTAGATGAAAGGGGATAAATTTGGATAGGATTATAAGAACTTTAGAGGGATTAATTAAATAATAGTGATATTACTTAATTAATGCAGATAAGAGGATGTTTAGATGAAAGGGGATAAATTTTGATAAATTAAGTGTCCAAATTTAGGTGTCTACATTTTTCCCCTCTTTGAGATGGTGTTACAAAGTAGCATCATTTCAAAGAATATTAAAACATAGAACATAGAAGAAGATGGTTAGATTGGGAAAGATGCCCCAGTCATTCAAAGGAGTGACTAGGAAGAGAAAAAGAAAATGATGAAAAATTAGGGATGAAGGATGCCCCGTCAAAAGGACATGTGGGTTCAAGAGAACACGGGTGTGCTCTCGAAATGGATGAGATGATGCAAGGGGGGATGAAGAAGATGATGCAAAGTGATGGGTAAGAAAGGATGAAAAGGTGGCAGGAGATTGGGAGGGGAACGTGATGAAGGATGAATGGATAGGGGTGATTTTGATAGATGATAGGATGGGGGATACATGCAAGAGAATGGAAGTGAAATGAAATCCTAATGCAATTTTCCATCTTTGGAGCACTAATTTTTGCTATAGTAGAAGACACGATACACCAAGGTATAAATGACCAAGGTAGATTGGTGTCTAATGCATGAAACCAACACATCAAACAAGAAGGCTATCCCATCACCCCAAAGTCGTGATGACCTTGGTTGGGCCAGGTATTGGGATAAACACAAGGACACAAGGATGCTCCAGCGTAACACAATACCTTAGGGATCTTGGTGGGTACTACGTGGGACAACCATTAAGACAAACATAGACATAAAAAGATCAAGATACGCCCCTATGTTGACTAGTCAAAGCACACCATGATATGATGGATCAAGGCGACCATGACAAGTGATGATAGGGAGCTCAAATGATAAACAAAAGCCAAAAGCATCAAAAGATCGCAATCAATTTCAAACGTCCTTTGCCATAGGATCAAGGGGATGGATGGGATTGGCGAGGTCTATTAAGAAGGATGCATCCTGTTGAGACCGATGATGGATACTCAAAATTGATTGGATCTATTGATACAAGTGGATCTTGTTTGTTAAGAACCAGCTAGATAAGGGCATAGCTTGATGACAGAACACAAGAGACATGACACAAAATAGATGACACCCTAAAGACCTAGGGGGCGATCAAAGATTAGCCTTGCCTATGTGAAAGCACAGAGCCCTCATAGTTAGATAAAAGTTTGATGACAGACCATGATGGATACTTCAATGGATGATAAAGATAGGATGGAAAAAGGGTAAAAAGTGGACAATATAGATCGATGATGAAACCCCAGGGGTGGATCAAATGATCGACCTTGCTTACATGAAAGCGCAGGGGCAACATAGTTCGACAAAAGGCTGACGATGAACCATCGATAAAAAAATGGATGAAGGATGATGAGACAACCCTAGATAAGGGGATAAAATGAGGGGATAAGATGATGGGACCAAGACGATGGGATAGGATAGATTTGGCGGATAAGATCAGAGGATGGCAGCTACACAAAGCTCAGGGATGGGATAGTTATCCAAATCATCAAAAGATGAAGTGAGAGGATGACAAGATAGATAAATGAATGATGAGAGAGGATAGGAGATTGAAAAGATGTGTAAAAGAAGCTGACGTGGTGACGATAAGATAGATGACATTGGATTGCATGGAGAGCAGTCTATAGCTAGAGACCAATGACAAGGGATTATAAGATGGGATGAGAAGGAGATGAGGATTGGGAGATGAAAAGGATTGTTTGGATGGATGGATAGGAAGATAAGGATTTGGATGAGGAAAAGGTGACTAGATGGATAGATGAAAAGGGATGCTATGATGGAAGGATAGGAAGATAGAGATGGGAAGATGGATATAAGGATTGTTTGGAGGGATAAAAGATAAGGATGGGGAGATGGATATAAGGATTGTTTGGAGGGATAAAAGATAAGGATGGGGAAATGGATATAATGATAAGGAGATGAGGATAGGGAGATGGAAGGGATTGCTCAGATGGAATGAATGATGTCTCCAAGGACTATATCACCAAGGAAGATAGATTCCCCCACTCTAGATATGTCATGTGCAAGGGGGCATGAAGGATGCGACAGAGAAGGATAGAAAAATAAAGGAGTGAGATGGATGACGATAAGATACATAGATAAGGAAGGGAGTTTGAAGGTAGCATGACAGGTGGATAAGGAAGGTAGACGAGTGCGAATGAGGGTTAGGATAGTGTGCAAATGAGGGGGATGTATGCTAAGAGGTGTCCAAAGCATGTTTATATGTTGTCCCCTATCTTTATCAAGATCACAAGGAGGATGGAAGGATTGGGATAAATGAGATATGCCAAGTAGGATGTGTAAGATAGGTAGGATGGAGGGGATGAATGAAAATGACGTAGAGCAAGAAGTCGGGTGCATAGCTGGAAGCATAGTAGGAAGCATAGCAGATGGAGGGAATGCATATTAGGAAGTTGCCCCCAAGTGTAGATGGGGATTTACGCATGATGCCTGTTTGCCAGGTTTTCATCATGGTACTTATCCAAGCGCTTTTTTTCCAATTTTTCACCATTGGATGAATTATTTCTCTTTACTAGTTTATTTTATTTTTTATTTTTTATTTTTTTTAATTTTTTTAATTTTTTGGATTTTTTGACTTTTTTGGATTTTTGGATTTTTGGATAGCAGGGGGATGAAAATGGATAAGAATAGGGATGTGGATAAATGGATTGAGGAGATACGTGATAACGATATGGATGAAGGACTCAAGCATCAAGTTCCATACAAGGTGTTAAGAGCCCATATTCGAAGTGACTATTAGATGTTGGTACAACTTTATTGGGAGAAATAGATTATGTAAGAGGATAAATTAGAGGGGTTTGAGAGGGGAGATACATGGGATAATGGGTGGGATGTTGGAAAGTGTATGGATGGAATGATGTGGTGGATATGTGATGGGGAGATGTGTTCAGGACCAACATTGGCACATGTGATGGTGCATGTGAAAAGATAAGAGGATGAATGGATGGAGAATGTGTGGATAATGGAGGAGATGGGATGGTGAATTTTGGAACATAAGGACCAAAAATAGACTTAGGAGATGAAAGGGGTGTATGACTAGCTTTTGGATTAGTAACTTTGGATGTTCTTATAGATTTTTCATTTGATAGCATTGCATCTTTTTTCTTTGGGATACACATGGTTTTGATTTTTGCTTTGGTGGGCCTTTGTGGCCGACGGATTTGATTTGGATTTTGGATTTGATTTTTCTTCTCCTCACCATGTCTTTTAGAGGGGACATGGGGAGATTTAGATTCATGTGGATGTTTGGATTTATGTATTTTTACTTGAGCATCCAAAGTTCTTTTAGTAGCAATGGGATGGGTGCAAGGATATGGATGACATGGAGCATTGGAGGTAGGATTATGAGGATTACGTGTAGATGGAGGATGTTTAGGTGTGTGCCTTTGTTGATCCTGACTATGGGATATGCGAGTGGAATGCTCATGATGGATGACATGGATAGGTGATGAATGGATGAAAGGATGACTAGGACGAGATGGAAGAGGCGATTTTGGGATATAATGGCTCAAAACAAACTTAGGACTTGGAGGATATGTGATGGCGGATGGAGGGACATAAGGACCCAAAATCGATGGAGCAGATGGAGGAATATGGATGGTTTTTTTGAGGTGATATGATAGAGGAGGAGAGATGGAAGCATATGATCTAGTGGAGCGATGGGAAGAGTCGACATTTCTTTTGGAAAAGGCTCATTGAGGACGTCTAGAGGTTGTACCAACATCTTTAGATTGTGAGTCTTGGGAAAATTGTCCAAGACCTTGCATGCAGATTTTTTCTTTGACTTGGATGGGCTCTAAAATACCTTGCTCATGAAGGCCTAGTCCTTTTCCTTGATAGTTCATTTTTTTGAGCATACGATCCACAATAGGATTTGTGTTATTCTAAAAACATGATAGAAGTCCATTATTAGGTGGAGGATGATGCATGGTATACACACTGTGCTTTTCTTCCACGAGGAGGCCACCATGGAAGAATGTGAGAGTACCAAGGGGATATGCAAGCGGTCAGGGATAGTAGTTTTAGGCGATGACTGGGGGTCATGAGAGGGAGATGATGGGATGGCCACATTTGGATGGGTAGTATCAGGAGAGGGATTTGGGAATATGATAAGATTTGGATTTGTGGTAGTGGGATCATGCGATGGAGATGGAGATGGGGCGGTGGAGGCTTGAATGGCAAGGGGATCATGGGATGGAATGGATGGGGGACTTTGATCTTGAGGTGGACTATATGGGATGGTAGGATCTTGATCTAGAGAAGGGGATATGTTGGAATGCTTTGGATTAGACTCTTGGCATGACTCATCTTGTGTGGATGGCAGGATGATAGAGTGTTGGAGAGGCTCTTCAAGTTGGGGAGACAGAGGGATGGAGGATTCAAAACATTCATGGGAATGGATGTTAGTGACACTAGGAGTGGAAGAAGTGGATTGGATTTGGGTGTCATCAGTGGGTTCAATGACTCTTGGAGTAGGAGATGGGTGTTCAATGGATTTGATAGATGTGATGGTAGGAGATGGGGGCTTAGTGGATTCAGAGGATGTGATGGTTTTGACAGTTTGAGTGGTGTTAGGGGTGGTATCATCAATGATAGGTGTTGGGTGGAGAAGGGTCTCATCACCAATGATCGTGGATGATGGGTTGGGATGGCATGATTCCATGACTTCGAGTTATGGAGTGGGAGATGTCTTCTTTGTTATAAGTTCTTGGAGAATTTCTGGAGTGAGGAACTTGCATACTCTAGGTTTGGATGGTGAAGTAGGAGTGGATGAAGGATTAGGGATTGGTAGGGGATTAGGGCTATGGATTGGTGGATTAGGATTATATTCAGGAATGGGATTGGATGGAAGACTAGGAGTAGATGGAGGATTAGGATTGGAGGAAGGATATTGGAATGGTGAATTAGGATGGGTAGATGGATTGTGGTAAGGGTATTGGGATGGTGAATTAGGGTGGGAAGATTGATATGGTGGATTGAGATTGGGAAATGTGGATGTTGGATTAGGATAAGTTGATGTGGATGTTGGATTAGGATAGGAAGGTGTGAATGCAGGATTAGGTTAAGCAGATTGGTATGTAAGATTAAGGTAGTGGGTATATGTGGATGAAGGATGGAGACAAGAGGATGTGGTTGGGGGATTAGGATAGGGGTATTGTGATGGCGGACTAGGATAAGGGGATGCAAATGTTGGATAATAGGATGATGTGGATGAAGGATATGATGGACATGATGGATATCCCTTGTCAAAGGTAGCATAAGCAACATGATTAGGCATGGATGAATACATAACGGGATAACTCAAAGGGGTGATTGGATTTTGGAAAGTGGGTGGAGAAAGCTTACTAGCAATGATAGTGTCAAGGGGATCTATGTCACATTCTTCTTGATCAACAAGACTTTCGTTATCGTTGTCAACGTAATTAGGGTTTCCCTTGACAACTATTGATGGAGGATAAAGAAGATGGATCAAATATTTTGGATGGGAATGGACTAAAGCTCAAATTGGGAATTAGGTCAAGCTCAGATCAAGATTGGATTAAAGCTCATAATAGGATGATTGGATGATGATATGGGATTGATTCTAATGATCGGATTGGATTATCAAAGGATGATTACGACACCGAATCTACTTCGAGATGGAAGTAGATTGATTGGGTCGAAGGTGATTGGATAGGGATGCGATTGGATTGGATTGGATAAGATTGATCAATGGATTGGATAGGATGATGGAAGGGATTCAAAAACCCATTCAAAGATTACCCTAGGTGACTTAGGATACTAATTGATCGGATTAAAGGATAAATGTATGATTGCGGCACTAATCCACTTTGAGATTGAAAATGGATTGATTGGGCCAACGATGATGATTAACTTAGGACAGATGACAATCCTAAGTAGATGTTGATGATGATGATCAGATCAGATACTTAGGTTAATTTGGATAATAACCCGAGATGAAGTTCAGGGGATTTGGATGGGGAAAACGATGATTTGATTAGAGAAATGGATGATAGAAATGGATGAACGAATACTCAAAATGAGTAGAAGATTGATCAAAACAGATGAACGACTACTCAGAATGAGTAATAGATGAATGATTCTCAGAAGGAGAAGACAAACATTTGGAATAGATGAAAGATTATTCAGAATGAGTGAATGCTTGATCGAGATTGTTGAGGAGGGAAGGTATGGCTCCAGAGGAGGGCGGGTATGGTTGTCTGGAGGGAATATATGGATGTCTAGATGGGATGCCCTGGTCTCACAAGGGAAGGTTTATAATGGAAGATTGAGAGAGAATGGTAGGGTATGCCCCCCCTCAAGAATGCAGATGGGGAAGGAAAAGGGGCCCCAGGCAACTTCTCGAAAGTATGAAGTGGTATATGTTGTTGGAAAGAGCACAAAAATTTGAGAAGATTGGCACTTGAATAGAGGAAAATGGGCAAATAGTGTGCAAATGATAAGGCATATATGGTTGTTTGTCAAGGAAAATTCGGCTGTCTGTCAGGGAAAATCTAGCTATGTAGGTCAAATCCAGTTGAGTATGAGGGAAAATCTGGCTAAGTATGAGGGAAAATCTAGCTGTCTGTGAGGGAAAATTCAGCTGAGTATGAGGGAAAATCCAGCTGAGTGAGGGAAAATCCGGTTGAGTATGAGGGAAAATCCGGCTGAGTGAGGGAAAATCCAGTTGAGTATGAGGGAAAATCTAGCTGAGTAAGGGAAAATCTGGTTGAGTATGAGGGAAAATTTGGCTGAGTATGAGGGAAAATCCGGCTGAGTGAGGGAAAATCTGGTTGAGTATGAGGGAAAATTCGGTTGAGTATGAGGGAAAATCTGGCTAAGTGAGGGAAAATCCGGCTGAGTATGAGGGAAAATCTGGCTGAGTATGAGGGAAAATCTGGCTAAGTGAGGGAAAATCTGGCTGAGTATGAGGGAAAATCCACCCAAGGAGCAAAAGTTGGTCAAATTTTGATCAAAACAGTCCTGAAAGGGGTGGGTCATAAGTCAGGTCCGCCCCTAGATGTGTTAGGTCCACCTGAGGAGGGAAAATTCTCTTGTGCAGAGGTCAAGTCCGCCCAAGGAGAAAAAGTTGGTCAAATTTTGTTAAAATAGGCCTACAAATGGGTGGGTCATAAGTCAGGTCTGCCCCTGGAATGGGTCAGGTCTGCCCAAGGAGCAAAAGTTGGTCAAATTTTGCTAAAACAGGCCTAAAAAGGGGGGGGATCATAGGTTAGGTCCACCCTTGGAATGGGTCAGGTCTGTCTAAGGAGGGAAAATTCACCTATGCAGAGGTTAGGCCTGCCCAAGGAACAAGTTTCAACTTGACTTTTGACAAAAAGACTAAGGCAAAGAACTCAAAACACAACAATCATCAATAAAAAAGATATGACTAAGTGAAATGAATCAGACAATCACTAGTTTTGCACAAAGAAGACAATTCAAACAACAAAAACCTAAGTCTAGTAGAAAAGTTATGGTCAACAAAGTCTTCTAATCTAGGATGAACATGGTTACTAAGGAGTCCTCAATATACACCCGATACGTGAGGCCCAAACCATGAACACCAACCTGTTACAAGCATGAGTCGGGAACCTAAAGGCTCGGACCAACTCTTAATGTCATCCCAACGCTTTTCCAATTACAATGTGGTTGGATTGGGTATAGCTTTCACTCTCCCCCTTCATATACCCTGCTAGTACGTGTGGTTGGAATTATTGCTTGGGGTGATGAAATCCCCAAGCATGTCCCACTAAGAATAAAGAAAAAGGAGGACTCAAAAGACGTGGTAAGCTACAACTTCTCGTCACTCAGGATCACCAAATGGTGCAAGGGGATTGGATACGTCAAATAGCTTACCCACAAACATGTCAAAAAAGGTTGATTGACACTTCCTAGTTAAACTATGTGCTTAGCTAGAGGTTAAAAACCCTTAAAACAACCAAAGGATTAGTAAAAAGTGAGATTTTTACCTTCTGGAAAAAGCTGTCTAGGGAAAATCCAACTGAGTAGAGGTTAGGTCCAACTGTCTGTAGGGAAAATATGGCTATCTATTAGGGAAAATCTAGCTGTTTGTCAGGGAAAATTTAGCTATTTGCAAGTCAGGTCCACCCCTCCGTGAAAAGTTTGTCAAAAACAACTTTTGAGGTATGTGGAGGGCAGATCTGCCCCTAGGCAAGGTCGGTTCCACCTATGGAGGGCGGGTCTACTTGTCTGGAAGGTTAGGTCCACCCCTCCAGGTCGAGTCCGCCCTAGGAAGGTCAAATCTGCCCCTCTATAGGTTGGGTCCACCCCTCTGTAACTTGTACCTACAAAAAGTTAAAAAATAGAAAACGTGAAAGCAAGAGACTTGTTTGTGGGTCCCACCAGACATGCCAAAAATGTGATAGGGTGAATTTATTTGCTAGAATACGAGTAGTAAACAAAGGAAAGCAAAGAACACTAAAAACACTCTACACCTCAAGATTAGCCTAGTTGGATTTAATACAAAATAAAATGGAATTTTTTACCTTACGTCGAATCGATCCTTTGGTTGGCCCTTCAATTTTTGGTGTTGTATGCTCCTTGGATGGCAAGGGATGTAAATGTATGAGATGATATGAGGATGGATGAAAGTGGATGCAAGTGTGAAAAATGGCTAAGTATGGTTCCTAGAAAATTTTTGTAAGAGTTTGGCTACAATGAATGATCTCTCCCAAAATGAGAGAAAAGATGGGGTATTTATAGAAAATTTGAAATTTTCTAAGGAAATGGATGGTCAAGATTGATCCATAAAGATCAAGATGTAGGGACAAGGTGAGTTGAGAACTCACAAGCCCTCACATTTTGACATGTGGCATGTGGAGTGGCTTAAAAGAGGTGATGTGTACATGAGGTGGAAGGATAGTACATGACATGGAGGGAGCACATAGTACATTAGGATTGGAACAAGATCTCCTCATAAATGAAGTACTTGTCCCTATGTGGGTGAGAGGACATGTGGAGAATTAAAAATTCCTCAAATATTTTCATGGGGATGAGAAAAGGAATTTTAAATTCCAAGGGATGCATTGAGGGATTTAATGTGAATTAAAAATTCACATTTGGGAATGGAGTGCCTTCTCAAAAGGAAAAAGCATTTAATGAAGTTGATTTAGGACACATTCCATAAATGACATGGGGATTAGATTGTCCTAATTAAGTGATTAAGGTTGTGCAAGTACTTGATTAGAATAATTAATGACATGTTAAAGGCAAGTGGGAGATTATGAAGGGTGTGACATGTGACTTGATGTGACAAGTCAAAGATCACATGGGGAAGAGAAAAAGGAATTTAATATTCCTTGGAAGGATAAAAGGAATTAAAAATTCCTTGAGAGGTTGATTAGGCTAGTTAATGAAAGATTAGAGGAGGGCTAGGTGGCTAAGAGAGATTAGAGGCCAACTTGCAAAAGTTGGAGGATGTGACACATCCTAATCAAAGATTAGGCATGTGCACATCCCTAATGATGAGATTAGGAGAAATAATTAGGATTAAATAAAAATGATGGAGGATGTGACATAAAGGGAATTAAATAAATGGCATATTTATTTAATTCATTTGATGAAAGGGGGAAGGTATTTAATTATTTAACTAGATACCTTAGGGATTAGAAGAACTTTAGAGATATTAATTAAATAATAGTGATATTACTTAATTAATGCAGATAAGGGGATGTTTAGACGAAAGGGGATAAATTTGGATAAATTAAGTGTCCAAATTTAGGTGTCTACACTTACTAATTTGGGAGTAGACTTATGGCTCCAAAGTTAGTTTGTTCCTAAGGGTGTTTGCTAATTCAACCTAAACATCTTGAAGAAAATATAGTTTTCAAGGATAAGGCTAAATTAGTGGATGTAATAAATATTTCAAACCTAAGTGATTTATGTCCAAATGTTTAAGTTTGCTGATTTGATGTGAGATGTTTATGATGTTTGATGTTTTGATGTTGAAAATTTTTGATCCCCAAATGACAACCCAAGTTTATATTTGACAATTTCCAAATGATTGTGATAAAGAACCTTGTACAATGTTTCAATGTTTGATGGAGAATGATTTTTTGATCTAAGGATAACTCAAAAATTATTTTGATAAAACAAATCTTGAGCATGAATTTACTTATTTTTATTGTTTAGAATCAAATAACCAAGAATTTTTTTTGGGATCAAGTAACCAAGTGAATGTGAATCCTGCTTTGTGGGTCAAAGTCTTAAAATCTAATTTAGCATGAATTATTTTTACCACATAGAAATCTTGATTATGAATTGTTTAAGACTAAGATGTCTACAATAAAGCAAGTTGTTTTCCACAAAAGCTCAAAATTTTTGAAAACCAAAATGTTAAAGTATAGCTCCCTAGGTTTACTTTGACATAATGAGAAAAGATATAGACAAAAAAACTAGGAAGCATGTACCAAAATAATATTTTGATAAAAAAAAGTATACTTAGATGCATGCAATAGTATGATGTCCTTAAAGTGCATTCAATTATGTTCAAAGTGTTTGAAGTTTTTGTCATAACCAACTTAAATGTTTGTTTTGAGTGTTTGATGACAAGCAGTGTATTAACTAACTCAATAGGTAAGGGGGATATTTTGCAAGCTTTCTTCTATAAAGCTCACTAATCAAAGATTGATATAACATAAATCAAGAGCATTCCTATTTATTCAAGTGGGTGTGTCTCTTAATCTGGGTCTGCATAATAAAATACCTAGCTTGAGTGGATGACTAGTGTATGCATGTGTACATGATACACCTCTTACCTTGAAAGGAAAAGTTCCTTACAAGGTGTTTGTTGCCTCAACAAGCAATCAGTACATGAATATCTTCATGGAATGATGTTGTTCCATCGCATCTTCTTAAGAGACATTCAATGACCTTTAGGTCTCTAAACAAATAGTTTTTTAGTGGGTCTAAGGTGAAGACCACCGACCTCTTGGACATTGCCTCTAAGAACCGGAAAACTATACACATAACGCAAGTCCAAAGCACTACATGCACAATTTGACCTATATATTTCACTCTCAGCTAATTTGTATAGCGTACCCCTAAACGCCACTTGAGGTCGAACCCTTGAGTTCTCCTTTAGGATGTGTCTCAAGGTAGGCCTCATACTTCAAAGAAAAAATTGAAAGAGATGTTATTTCTCTTCACCCAAGATCGCACGAAGCGCAAGGCGAGAGGATATGTAGCAAAACCTTATAGGGTATACAATGAACAAATTGTAAACTAGAAGTGCTTCTCTTCACCCAAGATCACATAAGGCACAAGGGGAGAGGATATGCACTTGCTAGTCTACCAAGAATAGAAAATGCAAAACACAATCTTGTTCTTTTTAGGTGCACCAAAGATAAATGTAAGTAAATTTTAAAAGCATCAAATGAAGTGTGAGATTGTTTTGTTCTTTTTAAAACCTAAACAAAAGTGAGATTGTGTGGTTCAATTATTAGGCCCAAATTGAAATTTTCAAGTTGTTTTGTCCAATTGTCAAGCACCAAATATAAAGTGAACCTAAGTTAAAGCTTTGAATTAAAATGACCCTTAGGTTATCCTTCACACAAGTGTTGATAAACACTTTGGAAATTTGATGCATTCATGATGATAGAATGTTAATAAACACTTGACTTCACCTAGATTCTACAAAAGATGTTAACCTTAATAGAAACAGAGAACCAAAAACCAAGTTAGGGTTAAATGCAAAATAAACCTAAAATTCAAATGATAAACCTAGAATTTAACTCTTTGTTTTACCTATAACTACGTCAGTCTATCACTGCAACTACGTCAAACTATCAAACAAGTGTTTCACTCTGCATTTTACAAGTGCATCAGGATTCACAACTACATTGCTCTGTTAGACCTGCAAATAGAAAGAAGAAAATCAGCAAATGTGTCACAATAACAAGTGCACTAGCCTTTGATAAAACATCTCTGTCATAATATTTCAAGTGTGTCGCAATATTTAAATGTGTTTTAATATTACAAATGCGTCATTCTGGTAACTGACAATGTGTTTCTCTACTTCCTATTCTTGCAAAATTTGAGAAACTCAAACAAAATTTGTTAGATAGGGACATGGAGTCCCACTAGGCATTCCATTTTGTGAATGTATAAGAATTACTGATTATATAACATCAAAAGGGATAATCAATGGATGAAATCGAATGAGAGGAATGAGCATGGATCAAGGATGAATCCAACAATTGAAAATCCATGAGGCATGGATCAAAGATCAAATCAAGGGCTCAGGATCCATGAGAGACTAAACCAATTCTCTAATTTTTAGGAATTATGTTGGAGGAATGTTAAGAGATATTTCCATTTGAGGGGAAATATTTGAATTTAAAAATGGCATATTCCAAGGGAGTGTTCATTGTGCAAGTGAGAAAAGTTGGAGGATGTGAAAGAAATTATCCAATTAAACAATTAGTTAAAACCATTTAATTGTGCAAATGAATTATTTAATCAAAGTGTAAAGGATGACAATTAATTAAATAATTTGAGTTATTTAATCAAATAAGAATGAAATTAGTATGAAGAATAATGAATTAACTAAATAAAATTGATTTATTTAATTAATAAATGAAATATGAATTTAACTAAATAATTGGCATTATTTAATTAAATGGATGAATTAGGTGAAATAGAATAGAAATGGTGTTTGTACGAGCAATCAAGTATGTGATATTATCAAGATGGTTTTAAGTGTTTACAAGAACATATGAGCCAAAGTTATTTTGTATTATCTTTATGAAATTCTATAATTTTAGAAACCCTTTTTGCACAATGTGTAAAGTCAAGAGTTATTTAAAAGTTTCTATAGAGTTTCCCCTGTGTAAAAGTTGTCCCTATACATTAGGGATAGCCTTGTATATATAGGCTTCATTAGGTAACCACCTTGTAACTAAATAGTAATATCTTTTTTGAAATACAATGTTTTAGAAAATAATAACCTTTTTTGGTTATATTTCAATTTTCTTGAAATAAGATTTATTTTCTACCTTTTAATTACATCAAGTGACATAAGTCACTTTTTAAAAAAGGTAACTTGAAACCTTTGCATATATTTGAAGGTTTCTTTTACAAGTGTGTTGATTTTCAAAGAATTGTAATTGCACTCATTGTCAATTCCATATTTTGATTATCTTGACAATATCCCCCTTTACTTATAATGCCATCTATATCAACCTCCTTAAAGGTGAGAATATTTCCCTTCACACAATTAACTCCTTCTTTCTCATTACACTATTCAAATTCTTGGAAAGAATAACATATGTTCCCACTCGTATGTGATCATCCACTTTGAAGTAAAACACACTAGAGTTAATTTTCTTGAAACAAGATTTATTTTCTACCTTTTAATTACATCAAGTGACATAAATCACTTTTTCAAAAAGGTAACTTGAAACCTTTGCATATATTTGAAGGTTTCTTTTACAAATGTGTTGATTTTCAAAGAATTGTAATTGCACTCATTGTCAATTCCATAATCAATATTTTGATTATCTTGACAATATCCCCCTTTACTTATAATGCCATCTATATCAACCTCCTTAAAGGTGAGAATATTTCCCTTCACACAATTAACTCCTTCTTTCTCATTACACTATTCAAATTCTTGGAAAGAATAACATATGTTCCCACTCGTATGTGATCATCCACTTTGAAGTAAAACACACTAGAGTTAATTTCTTTGACAACCTCCACATAATGAGCATGATCCTAGTTGAATGACATCAAGTCAAATAATATCTAAAAATCACCATCCATCCCTTCAAATTCCTTTCAGGCCTCTGCATTATATCAGGAACCTCTGATCTTGATTCTTGCTATATTCTTTCTTAGGAACACCTTTATGCACTTTTTTAAATGTAAACTTCCTTCAATTTGGTTTTCTTTTGTTTCAATTTTCCTATTGTTAGGTGTATTGATATTTGATGAATTATGTTTTTAGAATGAAGCTCTGACAGTGCAGATGTGATATCTCTAGAAATAAAGATAACCAATTTTGATGGGGTGCAACACCTCAAGGAACCACCCCTGACTGTTTGGCTTAATACAACGAAGGAAATGTTAAGGATATGTTTTCCAAAAAGTGCAATAACTTGAATAGTTATCCCTTAAGTTTTAGTGACAATATACATGATCTCTTGCATTTTATTTAAAGAATTCAAAAGCCTTATCAACTAATCCATTATGTGCAAATCAGGTATGCCGCAAAACATGCAACTACAACATGTAGCCAAAGTTCAGTTTGGATCATGTTTTGGTGGATGTTCATACTCTGTCACAAAGCTTCCAAAATGACATTTCTATACGCCTTGTTAATGCTTCCACTTTTTGCATTCATGTCTGCCAGCGCAGTTGTGACTGCAACATCTGACAAAAATCCACTTCCATTGTATTTTGATGGATGTCCAGGCGTTGTTCCGTACTTCTCGTTTTGGCACAGGCGGTGAGGATGCTGGAAAAGGTGGTGGAATTTGGATTTACGCCTGCCAATTGCACATGCTTGAAAGTTTCTAAAGTTCCATTTAGTGTACATGCTGCAATGATTGCGCTCCATGAGATGACCTGTTCCAAAGCTCCCATTTTGGCGCGGATAGGAAGGATGTTAACCTGGTTTTACACCTGCAATTGCATTTTCTTTTAAGTTTCTAAAACTCAAACAAATACATTTTGTGTAAGGGAGAGGAGCTCATGGTGGATAGGGTAATTTTGAGTGAGGGGTCCACGTCATCAGCATTCAAGTTGGACAAAATTCTTTTACCATGTCTCTTCACCGTCGAGCTGGCATCCCCCCATTTTTTTTCTTGGCAAAAAGTGGGCACGTTTATCAATGTTTTTGGATCATTTTTTAAAAACCACAAAAAAATAGCCAAAAAAAGTCATGGACCAATAGTGGGTCACTAAGTCATGTAATATTGGTATGCTGATGTGGCATTACATGATTGGTCAGTTTGTGTATTTTTTGAATTTGCAGTTGGATATTATGTGTAAATTTATTGGCACTTTTATTGTCCAAAAGTGGGCACCGGGCTGTCCAAAGTTGGGTCCCAGGCTGTCCAAAACTATACCCACGATGGGCTCCTCTCCCTTATATCCTGCGGAATCACATATCTTTGAGGCATTTTGTCAAACAGTTCACGCCTCATTTATGTTGCACATTTTGCATGAATATCTACCAAAGCAATGTCATGCTCCTGAAATTGCAATGCTACAAATCCAAACGTTGGAATGCAAATAAACAAATAAAATAAATAACAATATAAATATTAAGATATAAATATAAATAATTTAAATATTATTATAATAATCATTATAATATAATAATATATTATAAATATTAAAGCATATATATAATTAATATAAAAAATAAATATATTTATATTAGTATAAAATATGTAACATAAAAGAAAATGCAGTTATAAAATGAACATGCAGCGATTAGATTATGTCATAAAGAAAGCAACCATTATATTCTACATAGATAGCAATTAAGAGAAGCGATTCTTACAAAAACAACAACGTTGGACCTTAAGGTAAAGGCAGTGATTATGTTCCAAGCATAAAGGCAATGATTGGAATTAAAATAAAACATATTTTAAGATAGTGACTAAATGCATGGAGAGGCAACAATTATTCCTTAAAGGTGATGATTTTTTAAGAGGTTGTCTTTATTCAAAATGATGTGTCTCTTCTGTTGAACACCCAGAATACAGAGAGGTGGGTGAATCAATATTCTCTTAAACCATTCTAACATCAAATATCCAATAACTAATGCATATTCAATTGTAGTAAGGAAAGAAAGCATGAGAACATCCACAACATCACTTAACCCATGAACACTAGGATTTTTACGTGGAAAACCCAAAATGGGAAAAACCATGATAAGGGTTAGCTCACAATATATTATAATCGGTTATCTAGTATATTACAGTAATGTTCACTACAAATGGACTCATTGTCCAAGTGGACTCGCTGTCCACAGAGAAAAAGATAGAAGAGAAATGGTGGCTCACAACCTATTTTGAACTATTACAAATGCATCTACAATATGCAGGAACACAATTCCAGTGAAGCACAATAACAATCTTTGCACTGATTCCAATTCAACACTCTGCAATGCTCTTCATTCGCAAAACTTAGATATTCCACAACATAATTCACATTGCTCTAATCAAATTCACGTCACATAATATTTATGACTACTTTCGCATCATCCAAAAGATCAAAAACAATCCATCATATATATCCACATCAACTATAATATCAATTAGGTCGGCCTAATTTGATGTAACACCAAAGTGTAACTTGTTGGCTCCAAAACACTTCATCCATATTACGTGCCACAATTCAAAATTCTAAACTCCTTAAGATAGGTTGGCATGGATCTAAAATAGATCACACATAAGAGTGCAACACATATCAAGCCTTCACACAACATCAAACGTGTTAGGTCAGCACTGCATAGAACCTAAACCAAAAAACCTCAACTATACATCCTCATCTCGACACATGGACCTCAAAACTCGATGCCATTTAGAATTCAAGCTCTACTAACATCTGGAAACATATTTTCAACACCGCAAGGCAAACAATTCATCCTCGAAAAAGTGCAGATTCTCCCACACAAACACACTGTACAAAAATCAATTATAGATTGCTAGGCCAAACTCTATTACTCATATCTCTCAAACTATTTGTCCAAAAAAGAGGAAATCTTGGAATTGAATGCATCTAACAACCAAAAAAATTAGGTTAGAAGTGCAGAGAAAAATATTCCTATGTGGAGTGGTGTGGACCCAAAAACCTATGCACTATAACACTCAACTAGCAGATCTGACACTTAGATTTCCGCACAACTGATCTTTCCAGACCAAATCACCTTGCACAAATTCCTTTCGCAACACCTCAAAAACTTGTTTAGGAGTAATCAAAATGATCCACAACAATGTTGACATCAATGAAAATACTGTAATACACCATTATGAACCATCCATGCTCATGTTGCCAAACAACATCATCAATGATAAATTTCAGCAATCTCTCCAAACTTCCAACAATCTCCCCTTTTGTCATTGACGGAAACATGCCAAAAACTCAAAAAATACTCCCCCCCCTTTGACATCAAGGGAAAAGGGCACCTATACACAATTGTTCTAACTCTTATCGAAACCCCCCCTAAAAAATATAAGCATATGTACAAATTGAAAGGAATGTATTGACTCCCCCTAAGTCATATACCAAAGCAAAAACTCAAAATTGTACTAAAAATTTGTTCTATATGGTCCGCATATGTCTGAACATAGATTCTAAAATTACATAAAAACAATGATTCAATCGGAGATGGTTGATGCATGTAACTTCTTTAACTGATCTTCTCAAGCCTACCTTACATCTTCCCATTCACGCTTGGCCTCTGCAAGCATTATGTTCGGTGTTTCAAACTCAAGTAAAAGCTATTCTCCTTCTTCTGGTGTAGCAAGTAGTAGATTCATTTGGTTTGCTTTTTCGGAACTGAGAAGAGCTTTTGAAGCAAGTAACAATTTGGGCTTGACTAGATCCCTTACCTCTCCAAACTACAGGATGATATGTTCCTTTTGTGCTTGTAGTTGGATAAACTTCTTGTGAAGATTTTCAATCTTGCTCCTTGTTATATTGGGGTGAGGTCAGTAGCGGGGTCATATGCACTAGAAGCGGCATTAATCTAAGACTCAATAGAATCCATCTCCTTCTTTATGCTTTGTGAGGCTTCGGGCCACTTCATGCCATACTAAAGCAATGCCTTAGCCTCATTGACACACCCTTCAACATCCTTCAATTTAAATAAATAAAAAATTATGTGTGGAGGTACATTTCTCTGTTATTTCCATCAGGCTCTTATCATTTATTCTCTTCTCTACTTCTTTCTCATCTTCTTCCTTTAAACCGGATGCATATAACTTAAAGGAATCAATTAGCAGTTTAAAATTTTCCATACTGGATAAAGTGGTGTCGACATTTGATCCCGATATGATCTCCTAAAAATATTTGATTGTCTCATCCATTAACTCTCTACTCTTTTGATGTGTTTCTATGATTTATTTCCTTGTGGAAGCATGGAACATGTCTCCTAGTTGTAACTTGTGAATAGGAGAGATCCTATTCAAATCAACACTTCCTTGTTGCATCAAAAATTGCAACAACTGTGAAGACACAACTGGTTGAAAGCTAGGTTGTATTTTCAATAAGTTATTCAAAGAATCTCCAAAGGATTTGGAAGATTCACCAAGAGTATTTGTTGCTTCTATAGCCTTTGCCTTATCCTTTGTAGCATCTCTAGAGTCAACTATTTCATCCTTTTTTGCATCTTTGGATGCATCCTTGTCCTTGTCTTCATGCACTTCTTCCTTCTCTTCATGATTTTCTTCTTTCTCTTCATTCTTTTCTTCTTCATTATCATCTTTATCTATTTTGACTTCCTTTGCAATGTTTTCAGTGTTTGTCGAAGGAGTGACTTCTTGAATAGGAGTAAAATCTTGTTGTATTGGAGAAGGATTGATAGTTTCCTTTGCAATGTCTTCTCTAATCATTACATCTTTATCATCTCCTCTTGTCATGTCCTCAACTTCTGGAGGAGTTTCATCTTGTGCAACTTCATTATTAGTGCCATGCTCATGTTGAGCATCATCTGTGTGTACTTCTTCTTATGCATTAAGTTCTAAATCAGTGGCATCATCATTTAATTCTTCTTCAGTTACTCGAGTCAGTCCTAACTTATACACAATCTCCTCTACCTTATCATTACTCTCCTTCTAGATCCTTTCAAGGTCATCTTTATTTTTACCCATAAGGGTAGTAACCCTTTGCTTGGTTCTCAGGTCCTTGCTAAACAAAGTAGACAATGTGGCTCTATCATCTTTAGAAAGTGGAGCACCAACTCTTTCCAAGGCTTCATCTTTAAGCTTCTCATGCTCTTGTATTGCCTCTTGTCTTCTCTTTAACAAAATGTTCCATAAATCATTAGGAATATCCTTCTTGATATTTTGCATGTCAACTTCAAACACAATAATATATTTGACAATAGCTTCAAGAATGGTGGACTTTTCCACCTCATTTGCATCCTTGTACAGATTTTTCGTCTCTTTTAACATCGCATTTTGCACAATCTTATTGAATAGAACCTCAAGTTTCATCGATGAGTGAGGCCTTTCCAGTTCAAATTGTTTTTGTTTTTTACTTTCACCGGAGACATCTTCTTACTTGTCTCCTTTTCTTTCTTCTTCTTTGAATCATCTTTCTTTGCAACTTCCTTCTTTTCTCTCATGTGGATTTTGAATGCTTCTTTCTCTTTATCTATCTCCTCTTCGCTCCTAGTGTCAATTACATCATGTATTTTCCTCTTTCCACTAGATTCACCTTGTGAAACCTCAGGTCTTCCTCTCCAAACCAATTGTAGTCCTTCTAATTCATCTTCTTCATCAACAACATTTATACCTATACCCTTCTCTCTTGTAGCCTTTTGTATCACTCTTCTCTTTACAAGGGTAGCACAAGGTGTGGTGATGTAGTTTTCTTCTTCTCTACCCTTGTAGCTTGTGCAATCGGAGGGGATTTCTCCCTTACCAGAGGACTAGTGGTAGATTTCATCTTCTCTCCAGTAGATGGTAAAGCCCTAGAGGAATTTCAGACAGATGGTGGAGTGGTAGTTGTTCTACCTGATCTCCTTGAGCTACCTAAAGCTTCTCCAGCACCCATATCTACTCTAGCTCTCTCTCTGGCATACCACACTTTCTCCTTTGAAATGCCACATTCTTGTACATATATATCAACCATTGCATCTACATTCTTTCTAGTTTTTGGTTCTTTTTGTTTCATGTGTACTTCCATGGATTTTTCCTCAAAATTTATGTATCTTGGCTTTGTAGTGTCCTTAGGACTTTTCAATAAAACATCTACACAACCAATAATTTCAACCTTTGTTACCTCATAACCTAACTCAAGAACCCAAACAGATCTCAGTTTCATTGCTTCCACAATACAATGATCTATAAAAACAAGGAATGTGATATCATTTTTGTATTTTTCTACAATTATTCTTGGAATCCTTTCTCTCACATGCATTCTTTTCTGAAATACTATGAAGAAAACAGCGTAAGGGCATCATCTTGTGCATTGAAATCTCCAAGGATCCTCACGTAATATATAATTTGGTGTGCAATAGGCCTTCCACTTATCCAATTTACCTTTCCAATTATGGGAACCTCCTTCAAAAAGTAAAATAGTAAACACATGACTAAAGTGTCATATTTAAACACATATCAACCAGATCGACCTTTTTGATTGGTTCATTCCTCTCTACTAGATTATCCTTCCTTGTGTTTCTACTTTTGCAAAACCTAGCAATATGTCTAGGTCTACTACAATTGTTACATACAACAATCTAGTATTCCTTTCATTCATTCTAGATCTGCATTGATTAACATTGCATCCAAATCCATAACATATATAATAGTAACAATTGAAAGGTTGAATCATTCTACCATTGTTATATGCATTCATCATTTGAATTTTACATTCACTTGCTCTATGTCTAAATATTTTTCATGTAAAGCATTGACCAATAAAGGATGAAACATTCTAATTCATTCTACTTGATGGAACTCTCAAATTTTGCAAATTTGAGATGCTTATATCGAAAATTTTTCCTTTGCACTTTCAGAAGTGCACCTGATGAACTTGCCTGAATGATCTACTTTGGAGAGTCATGATTTGAAGCCCATTGATTTCTAAGAAAAATCCCTTTGCAAACACACTCATGTGTCCTATGTGAACATGCATGTCAATTTTCAGCTTCCCACGATGAGTTTTGTCAAGGTTTAGAAAAGTGAAGCTAGAAGGTTTTGTCACTATTCAGCTGCTTGCAAATGTTTAGTTCTGCAAAGTTGCCTCCTGTTTGAGCTTTCATTTTGCAACTGGTTGACCATCATGTCAGAATGATTGTTTTTTTGCATTCTCTATACCAAAATGAGCTCGCATGTTAGTTTTTAGAGCCTTATGATATTATTTGCTATTTTTAGCAGATCAAAACCAAATGCAATTTCTCCTGTTTTGCATCTGTATTCCTGACAGCATTTCAGAGAGGTCAACTTTGACTTTCAATATCTTTTGATGAGTGATGATTCAAGCTAATCCCTTTTGTACACATGTTCTCTATACCAAAATGATCTACTATGTCTAGTGGAAGCTCACTGGGAGCTGATTTGATATTTTTGCAACGAGGTGATTTCATCAGTTTTAATTGGTTCAGAACAACTGATTGTTGCAAAAAGTTCGAGTAAGCAACTTTGACAGCGAATAACTTTTTCCTTGTGATAGATTTATCTGAGCCATCTATTGCGTTGTACTATTGGGATGAATGGCTACATGCCTGTAATTTTTTGTTCCTCCAAGAGGTCGTTCGACCAGTTTTCAAAGGCGATTCCAGAGCCAACTTGGCCATTTGCACCATTCTCCAAAATTCCTGAAAGGTAAATTATGATGAAAACCCAGTTCGTTTTTCCAACTCCAAATGCACTCAGAGGTTGTATTTGATCATTTGAACATAGAAGTTGTCTGAAAACAAAAAAATAATTAGTCGGACCACATGGGCCCGACATGCTTTGCATTGATTTTGTTGAATTGGGATGTGAGAATCTATCAATGGTTGTTGCAAATGATTTTCAGCTTGCAATGTATCATGCAAAGAAAACTCTTAAGCATAGCACCCAGGCATCAAAATACATAAAGTCTTTTTCTAACTAAGAACATGGGCTCTTTAATCAAATGAAGAAGATGATGTTTCACTTGAGCTACCATGGGATATGGCATAGAGGCAATAGAATGGCTTAATAACAATCATATAACTACATTCACAACTAGTGGAGAATTCATTAGCAATTATTATTGTGAATTCAGGGCAAGTGAGATATGTGAATGTATTTGCATCAGCAATTGTGTATGTGTGCAGTGAGCACTGTTGATTGGTGTGGGTGGAGATAAAAATAGTAGAGAGCAGCAAATCAATGAAGCCACAATTGAATGATATTGGTGGAGGAAAATCACTCTTCAAAGACCAAGTTTTGTTCAAGTATCTTGATTATCAAAATGCCACTAAAATGAATAAAGAAGAATCTATAAAAAGTGGGACATTTCAAAAATCTGCAAGTGTATGTTATGTTGAGTGTGAAGCCACCAATGCACAATGCAAAGGGATGCGCTTGGTAGAGCAAAGATAGATTTAGCTGTTGAAAAGTCCAATGAAACTTTTAAGCAAGTGTAAAGTTGTTTTAGATGGAGTGCTACGCGCCATGACTGTGTATACATAAAATAAAATTTATTGAAGGCTCTAAAAACTCTCAAGCAAATGCATCTACTTGATGCCCATGCACAAAATGAGTTTATTGAAAATGCGTCATAAACTATAGGCAAATACAAAAGGGTGCGGTTTGGAGCAGAGTGAGGGCATCCATCAAAGCACAGAATAGGATGAAGAATGCTTGACGCATTGGACAACAAGTGACTTCAAAGAATGTAAAGCATACAAATAGGGAGAAAGCACGCGGCCCATTTGGGAGATTGCCTCATTAAATATGGATGTGCTGATATGGAAACTGTTGGCCCCACCATTCAAACAGGAAGTTGGTTTGTTGAAGAAACTATGTAAGCTTTAAAGAAAATAAACATGGCGCTAGCTGTATGAGGTGGGACTACCATTGAATAGGCTGAGAAGAGCTCGAAATCCTTAGTAAGCATTAAAAAATGCCGCTCGAAATGAGGAGAGAAGTTTTGAATGCAAATATCATTTTGATAGAGCAATGGAGCAGCCAGGGCTCGGGTTTGAAGTCAAATTCAATGAAGATTGAATGGAGCTGGATAAGAATGCACTACAGGAGAATAGGGTCGCGCATGGAGCAAGGCATGGATTGCTTCAGAGACTTTAAGGTAAATGAATAAAAAAAAAGAGGCTTGAGCTAATCGATATGAGCAAAATAGATTTGTTCAAAAGTCTTTGAAACTTTAAGGCAAGTGCAATCTTTAGCCCGATTGAAGACAAGGCATGCATTGAATGGGCATAAAGATTTGACAAAGTAAAGGTAATGAATGCAGCCCCACGCACTCATTAAACAGAGCATAAACTATTTGATACAATCCCTCAAATAATGTGGTCTCATGGAACCCGCATGCAGCATAGTGTACAAAATGGATTATGACGGGGTGTGTGAACCGTTTGACAAAGCCCTCAATGAATATGTTGAGATTCCTGCGAATACAACTGGCAGATGGAGTTATGGCGCGGCCTGCAGGGTGAATCCCTCCTCTAAACGTGACTTTAAAGAACGCCATCACCAGCTAGCAACCACGCACTGTTTGGAAGAGAGCAAATTCAAAAAAGCATATTGATGCATATTGAGGAGGTCGTTGCTTATAGAGTGAAGATTTATCCACAAAGGCTCGACTCAATGGAGAAACGCGTTGCATCTGAAAAGGGTTTCAAGTTTGCAAGTGGACACAGAGGAGACTCCAAAGCTTGCGCCAGAGATAATGTATCAAAATCCCCAAATGAGTGAAGAGATGGGCACGCCTGGAGAATTCATGTGCACAGATGGTTGTTGAAAGCCTTAAAGACTTCAAGCACACAGGATAAAACTGAGAGAATAGCCACCATGAACGAGCAAGAAATTGTAGAGGAAACAAACAGATGTGCGAATGAGGATTAGGGAAAAATGTGGAGAAACAGACTAAAGGAGATCCAACGGCATAAAATGAAGACACAATGCAGCATAATCTCCACCGTTGCCTACTTTCTCGTGATTCTAACTTGCACGCCCTTTAATTCCTGTGAAATGGCAGGCTGGTTTCATGTGGCAAGTGTGGGCCTGGTAAAAGTTAAGCACTCCCATAAAAATTAGAAGAGGCTCATTTAATTGCGAATGGCATAAAATTGTTTTGTTTTCCCGATGATTCAATTTTATAATATTCAAAGCAGATTGCTTTAAATTTAAGTAAAGGGGCAAATGTGAAAGGTGGGCCCAGGGAACTGAAGGTGTTGATTGCAAATATTAAATGGGTTTTCATTTTAAATGGCCCGTGAAAAAGTGAAAGCACAAGCAAGGGGGGCCTTTTATTTCAAATGAAATAAAGTAGGGGAAACGTACCGGTAGCCGTCAGGGCTAACTTCGCACATTCGTACAGAGTGCAAAATAGGCCCGATTTCAAAACAAAAAATTTGGACTTCTTCGTAACTGAGTTGTGACCTTGAAAAGAAAAATTTGGCTTCTGGGTATTTCAAACACGTCTTGTGGAAATCGTAAAGCAAAAGGTGATCAAAAAGGGGGATATTTTACCTCCGTCCCCTACATCTTCACTATTTCGCCTATACCCGTTCATTACAAATCCAAAAAAAATTAAAAAATTGCCTATTACTAATTATCATTTCACCTATTTCAAGTTACATTTGTATGCGGACCCCATCAAAATATCACATGGGTCCGTTAGGAGGTGGCCCCTTTACCATCAACCTCATCACATTAAAATGTTCTCCACGTGCCCCATATTCCTCCATCAAACCATGCATATAAGTTAACCACGTACCCCTTAAGCCTTCATCAAACCACGCATACGTGTTAACTTAACTGCGGGTTGCTAGGCAGCTTTAAGCCCTAAAGTCTTCATCTCCCGTGGTTTCCTTCCACAATGTTCCTTGCTGCATCCTCTCTCCCGCCACCGACTTTGGCTCTGCAACCACGACGACGACCTTCGGCTGCAGGTAACGTCTCCACCTCTCTTCACCTGCAAGCTTTCTTGTTTAACAATGGAATTTTGTTGGCTTCGACGGTGTTTGACTGCATTTTGGCGTCATTAAAAATCATTTATGTGTATGGCATGAAGGGTTTGACTATAATCATTTATATTTACATGTGACTGCCGACTAGTAGAAAAATGAACCCTCGTGAATTATTCTGTCTACGTCATCAACTTTTTGACTGTTATGCCTATTTTTGACATTATTCTATGAAGTAATCACATGTAATGTGATTTAAACAAGACATTGACGGAATTTTGACCAAGTATCATCATGAAATTTATTGAGTATATAATAAGATACTTATTCTTCAAATATTTTTTCATTTAATCTTATATGGAGCTGCATAAAACGTCTCCACCGCTCTTCACCTGCAAGATTGCTTGTTTAACAGTGGAATTTTGTTGGGTTCGACGATGTTTTAGTGCCTTTTGGCATTTTTAAAACTCATTTCTGTGTATGGCATGAAGGGTTTGACTGTAATCATTTATATTTACATGTGACTGTCAACTGGTAGACAAGTAAACCCTCATGAATTATTATATTAAATTTAAACATTTAATCAAAACCCAAGTGAGTGCTACCAATTAATTTATATGGAGCTGCAGAAAACGTCTCCACCTCTCTTCACCTGCAAGATTGCTTTTTCAACAGTGGTTTTTTTGGGCGTCGTCAATGCTTGAGCGGATTTCTGTTGACATTATTCGAAAATCCCCTCTCCCCAGTCTGGAAGCTCTCGACTTTCCTCAGACTGTTCGGTTCTCCCTTCTCCAAACCGTTTATCTTCCCAAAATTTGCCTAGGTCTCCATGTCAATGTCTTGAATCTTCTGATTTGGGCGAGCAATGGTCACGTAATGGTATGCTACTATCGTCTCCAAGTACATCTCTCCAAGATTGCTTGTCTTAGTCTCCTTTTGAACCTTTCATTAATTGCATGGCTTTTCCCATCCTTCCTCGATCCCACTGTAGATGTGATAATGATGAGAAATCATTACGCCTCATGGCTTGAGGTTTTGATTTAAGGCCTGCTAATACCATTCCATAAAATCATGACTCACAAACCCCATCATCCACAATATGAACCACTTCAAATGATGATTCTCCTTTGGTAGCGCTCACTTGGGTTTTGATTAAATCTGGTCTAATTTGGTTGATTGGTAGACATCATATTACTTGTGCCTCACTTACACAGTTACATTGCAACATCAGAACAGTCCACTTTATCCAAATATTTGTTTCTAATTTCATTTTGGATGGACCAGGAATGACTCAGAAATCTAAACCCATGAATAGGATGAAAGGAACCTTATTCATATCCTTAAATTTTACACTGCAAATAAATAGTATTGTAAAATTCAATGTTGCACTAGAAAATCATTAAACAAGGATCATATTTCAATTCACATATGTTGTACCACTAACTCATGAATTCCTCCAAACACCTTCCAAGACACACATCACATAACCCATCAATGACAGAATACTAATAGTTTTAAAAAAAATAAAGACATAAAGGAAGCCACAAATAGCAACATTGAGTGGAATAAAAATCTTCTAAATCCACAGCACCAACATCAAAATACTTATGTTCAAAGGACCTCGGAGATCTTGGTGCCTCTTTTAACCTCTACTTACCAACATTATCACCACAGGAAAAACCTTATTTACATATCACATTAAACCCTCCAATTTTGATATTATCTCATTGTTGCTAACCGCTCCAGCTACTATATAAATGTAGTTAAATTTAGTCCATAACTGCATTTTTTTTCTAATTGTTGAAATACAACACAAGTTGTGAATTGTCCCCAAGTCTAAAGCTTATAATTTAGGGGTTGTACTCTCTCTGTTTGGATTTCACAAACTCAACTTTCTGGCCTCTTTTGTTAATGAGATGTTATCCTTTTCAACATATAATCCAGAGACAATCATCATTGCAGCAAAGCACCATACATATCCTGTCTTTTCCCAAGCAACTTTAGTCTCTGGCCAATATCCAAAGCTATTAGGTTCTTCTAACTTTCATTATTGTTGTTGGTAAATAAAGGATCTTGTTTTAGCTTATATCCAAGTATGAAATAAACATTCGTTCTCCTCTAAGCTCAAGGTAGTTGCATAAGGATTTTCCCCCATAGGTGCGTTCTCTTTATAAATATATAATCTGATATATATAAATATATATAATCTGATATATATATATATATATATATCAGATTATATGTATTTATATATATCAGATTATATATATATATATATCAGATTATATATTTATATATATCAGATTATATATATATATGTATAATCTTATACGGATAATAATGGGGAAAATGAGGATGAAAAGCGCAGGAGATGAAGACTTTAGGGCTTAAAGCTGCCCAGCAACCCGCGGTTAAGTTAACACGTACGCGTGGTTTGATGAAGGCTTAAGGGGTACGTGGTTAACTCATATGCATGGTTTGATGAAGGAATATGGGGCATGTGGAGAACATTTTAATGTGATGAGGTTGATGGTAAAGGGACCACCTCCTAACGGACCCACGTGATATTTTGATGGGGCCCGCATACAAACGTAACTTGAAATAGGTGAAATGATAATTGGTAATAGGCAATTTTTTATCCAATACACCATTGTTTGGCAGGAAAATACAAATGTAAGTCAATCGCCACAATTCAATGCATTCAATATACTCATTCTAATGATTTTATAAGAGGAAATTTTCAGTGTCATTTTCACTACGAATTTGCATATGCTTTCACAGCATATCCTCTACAAAACTCAAGCATAGATGGCCACTGCAAAATGAAATGACAGATTGTTTCCCACAGAAAATTCAAATTTGAAATTCACCCACCACAATTCAATGCATTCAATTTACCCATTCGAATGATTTTTTAAGAGGGAATTCCTACGCTCATTTTCTTTACAAATTACCCACTGCTTTCACTGAATATCCTCTACAGACTTCAGAGCTTAGTAAGGCAACTTCTGCACATTCCTCTTAAAAGGGAGCTTATTCATGTTGGTACACCCAAAATAAGTAAATTCATGTTTCTATTTATCAGTATACCAGATTTACATTTATGTTGTCTGTTTCATTATTCAATATACTCTTTTATATTTATGTACTCAGTGTCTACATTATTTTCAGCGATATATTATTTTCCACTTATTTTATGAGTTTCAATAATTAGATTACATATTTGTATATACATATACATGTATATGTATATGAAGATACATATACATATACATGTACATGTATATGTATATACAAATATATATACACATGTATATGCATATGTATGTATGAATGTATATGTATACATGTATATGTATATACATAGACATGTATATTTATATAGATATACATATATTTATTAAAAGTCGTGGCACGAAGTATATGCACAGTGCACACTGTCAAATAAATTCGTGCAACGGTTGTCACTAAATATATGTATATTTATATAGATGTACATGTATATGCATATATATATACATGTATACACATACATATATATGTATATATATCTCCATTCTATTGCACTATGCCATATATGGTGCCATCATATGTAATACACACTATTATTTTCAGCTTCATACCAATCAAAACTCTTATTGTTGTGCATGCAATATTGTAAGGATGATTTGATGTGGGAATGTTACGAGTACCGAGTACTACCCCCATTTATTATAATTATTTTGTAGGCAACCAGGAGTGTGGAGAGGTGAATCAAGCATGTGGATTAAGAACATACCAACAAAGTTGTGTTTGTTAACACAAAAAACTCTATAGGGACATTTTGCTCTGAATGCTTCATGATATGTTTACCTTTTCTGGTATACACATGTTCATAAATAAATACTTTTCTTATCATATGCTTATTTCATTGGAGGAATATATTTATTGGCATTGGTCTCTTAATGGCAGGAATGCGAGGACTTATCCGCAATCAACGGAAGACATTCAACGTTAATGACAGATAAAGTCTATGACTTTACTTTGGCAATGACCTAGTAATACTGAAAAATGTGTCTGTTTATATATATGGCTGAAAGTTAGATGAAATGAGCAATAGTATACAGTAACTATGAGATTAGTTAGTATTAGATTAATTATATGTCTGCATGTATATACATATATATTTATTGATAGGTATATATGTACATACATATATATGGTTATGCATATATGTACATATATAGCTATACATATATGTGTGTGTGTCTATGTGTATATATATAATTAATCTGATAATTAACATGTAGTTCCATTAATTTTTTATACTGATAATTGATAAGAATATATCATTGTCTTCATATGCCTTCATCAAACCACGCGTATGGGTCTACCTAACAAAGTTTTGTGATTATTTTTTATTGACAATGACTGAAACATAGTGTAATTAGTGAGAACACAGAAAATAGAAGGCTGAAACCATCATCAAACATATAAGGCATACAAATTTGAGGTTCCAATAACAAACAACAGCAGCATTAGGACACATTTTATAATCATATCATAGTTATATTTTGAATCAAACTGCAATAATTGATTGGGTGGTGCGAGAGAAAAACATGGCTCAAACATACTTGAAACATAATTACATCAACATTATCACATATTATAATCATATCACAGTTATAACTTTAAGCAGATAAACAGATCTGATTTGCAAACCAGATCACCAAAATATACTACTACATCGATCAAAAGTCAATCTTGAATATGGACATCATCAACTGTCCATATTTCTAGGAAAAGGTGGCGGCGTGATATATCCTCCAGTAGCTGAGTCAAGTCCACTTGTAGGAGGTGATACTGGGTTAATACCTCCTTGAAGGCATGTTGCTATTTGAGCAAGTAATGCTTGGCTTGCATCAGCAGTCAATCCCATTTGTTGTGAGCCACTCCCAACCTGCATATTGTTGATGGTTGTAAAGGCTGGTGTCAAAATGCTCATCATATCAAGCAGGATAGGATGATGGGTGGGTATAGGATTCCCCACTGTAGACTTACGTTTTCTCTTCTTTGCTTGTTTTGCTTTCTTTTCTGCTTCCTTTTGTAAACGTTCAGCCTTGGCCTACTCCTGTCTAATGGCTTTCTCTTGCATTCTTATCATTTTCTACTCATCTTCTATCGCTTTCCTTGCTTCTCAGCCCTTGCTGCTTCCTTTATAATTGCTTCTGCTTCACGACCTGCCTTTCTCTGCAACATTTGATCCTTCTTACATTGCTGCAACTCCTCTTGCCTTTTCTTCTCTGCCTCTTGTTGGCTGAACAATTCGATGAAGGCGTCAGATGTTAGTACTTGGGACTGCCTACTAAGGCGAAGCACTCCCAAACGACCTCTCCATGATGTTCCTTGCACCCTCTACACTAGAAGTTTCAAAAAATTTCTGATTGGTCTTGTTGATTGTGATCCATCATGTGGGGTGCATGGCACAAACTCAGCTTCTTCCTCACTAATATCATTGTCATCTTCACTTTGACCATCACTATTCTCTTGCCAATTCCTTGCATTAGTGAAGTAATGTATCACTTCAGCTGGATCAACGTGTGGTGGGGAAGGCATTGAGAGGCTGACTTCTTCCTCAGTTGGATTTATTTGCACTCCAAGGTTTGTGGTTGCTTCATGCATCCATTCTGGTTGGCTAACTTGAGTTGGAAAACTCAGGCCTGTTGATGTAGTGGTTGTATCTTCAGTGGAGGGTGCACTAACTAGTTGAACTTCTGGTTGGAAATCTACTAAAATTTGTTGGATTTCTGGTTGAATGTCTGTTGTAGCTTCATCACCCCCACTGCATTCTGCTGCAACACCACTTGCCACTTCCTTTGCATCATATTCCCTCACAAAACCATCGATTACGTCCTCATTGTAACCAAGAAGACACAAGCATGTCTTTGTTGCCATAACATCGTCCTCAGTTTCCATTGTGACAAGTTCATCTTCTATTCTAGGAGATGCAACATCATCCTCAACAACATAGCCTTCACTTGGGCCCATGTCGTTGTCAAGGGTTGACCGATTAAGAGGCCATATTCCTATTCTGCGGAACCCACTAAGAATGTTGCTTGGTTTCAAGGCTTTTTCTGAAAGCTTTGCTTGCAAGACTTGCCAACTCTTCACATCCAATATCAATATGCGGGTTTGCAGCCTGCCAAATAGTTCTTTCCTCTATGAAATATGCCTTGAATGGAGAAAAAACGCTGACATCCAATGGCTACAACTTGTGACTGGTATGAGCAGGCAGCGTTAGCAGGTCTATTCCTAATTTTTGTGATTGTTCAATGGTCTTGAAAGCCACGTGGCTACCATGACCGTCAAAAATGAGAAGGGCCTTGTTTGTCGGTGAAACCCCACCAGGGATATTAGCTACAAAGTGGTCTAACCATTGGAGAAATAGTTCCTTTGTCATCCACGCATGTTCTTGGGCTGCCATCAATGCCCCTACCTCACAATTAAAGATATAGTTTTGCATGTGCCTCTTTGATTTAAACAAGTAGAACCCGAGAATGCTTATCCTAGCTGCACTTACACAAGCCAGCACTGTGATCCACTCTCTACTTTTTGAAACCAAATGTGGTACACATTTTGTACCCAATTTGGCAATAACTCTCATGCCATAGTTCTTACCAGCTTGAATACTAGTCTCATCACAGTTCCATATTCGACTTGCAGTATAGTGGTTAAGTTTGATTAGGTTCTCGAGGTTGTCGTAGAATGCTTGCACGATAGAAGAACGAACCATAATCGCTCTGTCATTGTCCACTCCTTCAGCTGTTCTGATTGTCAAATTTGGGTGCCTTCTTCGAAATCCTACCCCTCCCGGGGAACCCATTTGTGAAAGGATTAGGTCAACCTGCAATTATTTTGGAAATTGTGGCTTGTAGTTGATTTACTTGTAGTCCGTGGCCCAATCTTGCCATGTCCTTGCACCATTCGACAACTTCAGTCTCCTCCTCTTCAGTTAAAATTGTAAGTGGAGCCCTCCTCTTTGTGGTGGTTTTTCCTAACAGCGACACCCTCAAACTGCTAGGTGGCATACCCCACTTGATTGTTGATGCCCTAATTGACATGTTCTTTTCTTCAACACTCTTAACTGCTCCTTCCATATCAGCATATGTCCACTGCCTAATGGGTATAGGTGAGGGAAGTTGCACAGCAAGTTGAACATTTGGCTGAACAGGAGGTTCGGCTTATGTTGTGTTGGTGGCTTCATCTGCAGAATCAGGAACATCTTGTGGGCTGGGATTTGCATGAACTTCCTCATCAAGTTGTGTTTCAATGAAGTGCACCCCACGAGTTACTCTAATTGCACGTTTTCCTCTTCCTACAACCCTTGTAGTCCTTCTAGCAGGTGCCATTATTTTCCAGTTAACCTCCATGAATAGTAAAAATTGAATAACTTGTTAGTGCAACAAAGAATAACATGAGATTAGTTCATAGAATAATGTGAACAGAAATCATAGCGCTCAAACATTAACGATGCCCAAAAAAACCCATTGTTGAAAAATCAATCTTGCAGGTGATGAGAGGTGGAGACTTAGTAATCAAGATTTCTGGATAAAACTGTGTGCAATTTCTCTTCATCAACGTTTCAGAGCATACTCCATGATCCAAAACATTGATGAAGAAAAATTGCACAGTTTTATCCAGAAATCTTGATAAAAACCCACTGTTGAAAAAGCAATCTTGTAGGTGAAGAGAGGTGGAGACTTAGTAATCAGGATTTCTAGATAAATTTGTGTGCAATTTTTCTTCATCAACGTTTCAGATCATGGCATGATCTGAAACGTTGATGAAGAAAAATTGCACACAGTTTTATCCAAAAATCTTGATTACTAATGGTCATGGACTATGGAAACAGAATGTTATTAAGAGGTGGAGACATTTTTTGCAGCTCCATATAAGATTAAATGAAAAAATATTTGAAGATTAAGTATCTTATTATATACCCAATAAATTTCATGATGATAATTGGTCAAAATTCCATCAATGTTCTATTTAAATCAGATTACATGTGATTACTTCATAGTATAATGTCAATAAAAGGCATAGCAATCAAAAAGTTGATGCCATAGATAGAATAAGACAAAGTAATTCACGACAGAATAAGTCAGAATAAGACAGTCAAACCCTTGATGCCATACACAGAAATGATTTTGAAAGATTCCAAAATGCAATCAAACACCATCGAACCCAACAAAAATCCACTATTGAACAAACAATCTTGCAGGTGAGAGAGGTGGATCAAATTTATACTGGTCACATGTAAACTCTACATGGCTTGATATGAGGAAATAGTACATGGCATGACTATATGACTATATATATGTATATATATATATATATATATGTATGTATATATGTATGTATATATGTCTACAATCTAATAAGAATATGACAGAATAAGACAAAATAATTCACGAGGGATCATTTTTCTACCAGTCGGCAGTCACATGTAAATATAAATGATTACAGTCAAACCCTCCATGCCATACACAGAAATGATTTTTAAAGATGCCAAAATGCAATCAAACGCTAGATTCTTACCAGATTTATATATATATATATTATAAATGATTATAGTCAAACCCTTCATGCTATATACAGAAATAATTTTTAAAGATGCCAAAATGCAATCAAACACCAGATTCTTACCAGATTTATATATATATATATACAATCTGCTATGATGAAACCCTACACATTCTTATCAGATTATATATATATATATATATACAATCTGCTGTGATGATACCGTACACATTCTTATCAGATTATATTATATATATTTATATATATATACAATCTGCTATGATGAAACCCTACACATTATTAAAGACGGATTTAGAATATAACTGTGATATGATTAAAAAATGGGTTTTGCTGATGTTATTATATTTGATGTATGGTATAATGTTGCTATTATAATCTTTGATTTATGATGAATGCAAGTGAAAAAAATGTAACTACGATATGATTAAATAATGGATAATGCTAAGTTGAACAGCTCACTGAAAGCAAAATTATTGGTATGCTTGAAAATAATGTAAACACTGAGTACATAAATATAAATATAATGTAACTACGATATGATTAAATAATGTTAAGTTGAATAGCTGAGTGAAAGAAAAATTATTTGTATAACTGAAATTAATGTAAACATTGAGTACATAAATATAAAATATTATATTGAACAATGAAACAGACAACATAAATGTAAACATTAAGCCTTAAGCTTGATAATAATGAAAACACTGAATATATTGAATAAATAAAACATTATGCCTGATAAATATAAAAGAGTATATTGAATAATGAAACAAACAACAAAAATGTGGCTGAAAATAATGTAACCAGTGAGTACTTAAATAGAAAAGATTATATTGAATATTGAAACAAATGTAACCAGCGAGTACTTAAATAGAAAAGATTAACCATGAATATGTTGTAAAACAAAGAGGGTGAAAATAATGTAAACACTGAGTACATAAATATAAAAGAGAATATTGAATAATGAAATAGACAACATAAATGTAAATCCAGTATACTGATAAATAAAAACATGAATTTACTTATTCTGGGTGTACCGACCTGAATAAGCTCCCTTTTAAGAGGAATGTGCAAAAGTTGCCTTAGTAAGCTCTGAAGTCTGCAGAGGATATTTAGGAATTCGTAATGAAAATGACTGTGGAAATTCCCTCTTAAAACTTCATTCAAATGGGTAAATTGAATGCATTGAATTGTGGTGGGTGAGTTTCAAATTTGAATTTTTTGTGGGAAACAATCTGTCATTTCATTTTGCAGTGGCCATCTATGCCTGAGTTTTGCCGTGGCCTTTAGGAAATCAATTTTATATTTGGTTTAATTGTCAAAATAGGTGGCTCTATTAAATTCAGTCAGATATATGAAATATACTATGTTTTTTGGTATATTAGGAGCCTTACACCATTAACTGTTTATGCAGGTACCAAAAGTAGACTGAGTTAATGCATGAAGATGTCAAGGGATGTGTGGGTGATTGTGCAACTAATAGCTTATAAAGCTGTTCAATGTTTTGTATTATGTCAGAATATTGACCATTAACTGTTTATAATGTTTTAAATTATGTGACATTGTGCACCATTAACTGTTTATGTATACATGTAAATACAATGCACTAGAAGCTTTAAGCCACTTGCATGGAGTGGTTATTGTAAACATAATTGTACCTTTTTTAATTCATAAATGACTTTATTTTGTGCAAGTTGACTTGTGTTGAAAACATAATTGTACTAATATATGTTTAAATTTGTTTTTTTTGTTGGTTGGTTACATACCAAGTAGTGAACATATACTGGTGTAATGTCTAATTTTTAATTGGCATAACTACAAAATTTTAATGACTAAAATGTAAACAGATATTGGGGGGATAGGTGAATGAGGAGTAAATGGCAATCGGATCATGAATGGCAATCGGGGGTTTTCCCCTAGCTATTGTGTACTCAACAATAGAAAATAGGTGGCAAAAAGCTTTACAGATAGGTAAACAAGTTGATTAAACCTTCACTATAGGTAGAATGGTTTGCCAAGGTAAAAAAGTTGATTAAACCTTCACAATAGGTAGAATGGTTTGTCATAGGCTTGGGATGGGATTGTAGACTATCAATTATGAAGAGAGCTATAAGTAGAATTTATGCTTCAAAAGTAATTTCAAATAGACTTTACATATTATGCAACTAAAGCATTATTAGATGGCTTGCATGAGGGGGTGAAATATGATAGATGGTGCTTCATAGTCGATCAAGCTACACACACATAATGTTTAGCCACTAGGCATAGTTGGTTTGCTACCAACTAGTGCCTACTACATGGATTCCTTATCTTACAGTCATCAAACTCTAAAGGATTTGGTCACATTTTAACTAACTAAAATTCTAATTAGTCAAATCACATCTAAGAAAGGGCATAGTGGTCATGGTAATTGGATATTTCAAATCCAAACACCTAAAATCAAGGTGGTCACTCTTAGTTGGGCTACTATGAGCTAGGAATCAAGAATTGACACATGGCTTGGGAGTTGCAACCATCACCTATGAAGGATTCTACCCATCAATATGGTTGAAGGTACTAATAAGTTAAATCATAAAGTGCCATATGTCTTGTCCTTGCACCACATTAAAATTTAAACTTCTCCCACCTAAAAGTCAATGTTCATGCCAATGAAAAGGCCCTCTTTAACTTTATTGACTACCCCAAGGTAATTCTCAACCAATCAAAGAATTTAAATTCACATGTGGCTTAAACTTATCTTCTATGAAAACTTAGTATTAAAGTTAACATGACTCCAATGACAACTCATAACCCCATGAATACAAAGGCTTCCAATAAGGCATTAAATGAAGGCCTTCATGTGGATGAAAATATAGTCCCTAAGACAATATCTCTAGATGAAAAATTGAACTCATTTCATCAACAAATTTACCCAATCTAATTTGAATAAGGACCTAGGATCAACAACAAACTTGGAAAAAATCTAAATCTAAGGATAACAATAAGATCACCATTAGGACATAACAATAGGAGGGTCATAATACAATCATAACTACAAGCTCAATCAAGAATATCCTAGGATCACCAAGGAAAGTCACACAAGAAAATTAGGACCAAGACCCACCATGTAGGCATCATCAAGACTAGGGCTTATACCACCTACACTACTTGGTGGTGGGGGCCCACACTTGAATCATATGCAAACAAATATCAAACCATACCTTTACTTAGATAAATAATTGGCTCTCCCGACTAAACTAGAATTCAAACTAAGATAATTCCTACAAGACAAGGACTCTAAAAGAATTGGCTTAGGATACTAAAAAGAGGTGGTCCTTGTTTTCTTTGAGAAAATGGGGCATATTGTGTAACCAACAATAAATTTTTGCTCTACATGTAGCATTTCAAATGAAAGAATGTGTACATAAATCTAGAATCTTGAGCAAAATAACCATCATAGGTGAATGAATATATGCATGTCAAAATAAAGACTCCCCATAGTATAAAATCTAATGTCATTGAAACTCAAGTGTGTGTGCATAAATTCATTCTTTTATAGAATATGATACAACTTATCATCACAACCAAAGCATCAATCTAGTGTACAATTTTCCCTTCAAATGGTCAAAGGTTTATTAAAACACAAAAATACTTGAGTAGAAATAACTATCGATCACTTAGATATTGTCCCATTGCTAGCTAGGTGCATATATTCCTAATGAAGGTGTATTTTGTTAGGCCCAACTATACATGCCACAATTATGACTCTTTATATTTCCTTTGATAAGTTCCATTATTATCATTTAGGAAAGTCAAACTAATGAATTGTGCAATGTTGATTTGATAAGAGCCTTGTGGTATAAGTTGCATAAAGTATTACATGTGATGCATGCAAAGCATGAGTCATTTGGGTAGAATGTGAATTACATTGTGAACTCAATTGAAAGAAAGTGGAAATAAATTAAATATTTACGAATGGGTATAATTGGGTGTAATATTAACATGTAAATTTAAATGATAATTTTGTTTTATGAACTCAATCATAGAAATAAATAAAAAATTTAGCATCTAGTAGTTTATATTAGGTGATTGTTTCATGCATAACAATAGTAAATATATGTACAAAAAAAATCAAAAACAAGGTTGCAAAAAGGACAACCTACAGCCAACCAAAAACCAGTCCCCAAACAAGACCCGTCAGGATTTACATTTAGAACTACTCTTGTGGGAATGAAGAGTCATGTCAAAAGAAGGCCTAGAGGATTTTTTCTTGCCCTTAATAGTAATCCAACCTTATTCCACACACGCTTCCTTATCATGCCAGGCCAGCCCACAATTGTCCAAAAGATGAAAGCCAACATCCTTTGTCTCAAATTTTTCGTCACTATTCCTTCATGCAAGCATAGCCTTATCTGAAGAGCCACCAAAAATGGTTGCCATGACTCTAACACCAAAATTGGCAGCCTAAGATCCAATCCCTTGCTCAATAGGGGAAGTCTCAGTAGCCCCACCATTTGGGACATTTGGAGGGGATGCCACAAGACCCTGAGAATCCAAAACAACAGCCTCAGAAAAACTCTTGTGTTGATCAGATTTCTTCTCAACCGTGTAATGTTGTTGAGAAGCTCCTTTCCACCATGTAGTCGTCATAGTTTTTTTTCTCAAATCCACATTGTGCAGTAGCATGACTTGTTTTAAAACATCTTCTACATCGGAAGGGAATCCCTTCATAGTCCGAAGCTTGGATCCAAGAACCCTTAGAGGATTTAAGTAAAACCTCATCAGGCAACCCTTTTGAGACATCTATTTCAACCAGTATGTGGGCAAAGGTAGAATGAAAAATGTTAGAAGATTCATTATCCACCAACAATTAGGTTGAATATAATTGTTATACTTATATCAAGTTAGGTTGAATTCAAATAATTATAATTTAATGATTTCAAGAATTAGAATCATAAAATTGTTAACGATGAGTGGCAAGATTTGTGTATTCTAACCTCCAAGACTAGGTTATGATCATCCATGTGGTGCACACCAAAACATGTTTGAGGTATGTAAATTTAGTTATTATCAAGTTGATAATGTAAATTATGAATATCTCACTTCGATTATTTATAGCCCGAGTTATTGACAATGGTGATAGTGTGCATGTATGTAAATGGTCAATGGGAGGACAAGAGGATCACCAAAACCTTGGCTATCTTACTTCATGTCATGAAGTGAGGTGATTTTATTATGGAAACCCTAAGCTAAACATTATTATTTAATGTGAGCTAAATATTTCAAGTGTTTATGGTTTATATGAAAATTATAGCTTAAGGGGAAGATGTTTAGGAATATTTTCTAGTGACATAAATTGTGTGTAGGATTGCAAACCCGTATGAAGGTTGTTAAGCCAATTTTTAGGCATGCAAAAAGTGAAAATTGATGTTTTCATGTAATTTTAAGACCCCAACCCAAGGCCCTAGGTTTAGGATGCTTCAAGAAAGGTGTAAAGTGTAGTTATGGTGTTTATTGGGGAGGGGAGATTTGTTGGTTGGAGAGGAGGAAGAATAAAAGAAGGAACAAGGTTGAATTAGTCTTCTCATGGACTTTTAGGATATCATGGAGGTAAGCCCTCCTTGCCTTATATTTTCTTTATTTTTAACCAAAAAATTTGAGTAGAATATGTGGGGAGATGATGAATTGAGTGTGGTTATTTTGATTATTCTTAAGTTGTACTTGGTTATGCAATGTGCTCCTAGAATTGATAGAAATCTTATGTTGTTATTCTTTCTTTCCTTGAATTTGAGAATTGTCTTACGGTTATTTAATTTATGTGTGGATAGGAGAGTTTAGTTGTGTGGTTTTATTTGTGTACCCTTTTAGTTGTTTGGGATTGAAGGCGATCCTTTTAGCTTGGGGGTTGGCTAGAGTCATTCATGGCTTGATGATTCCATTTGGTTGAGTGGTGAGTGCTTCCTCACATTGATTCGTTCAAAAACAATTGGGAGTTCTCTTTTTCTTGCATTTCTTCAACTATTAGACCTTGGAGCTTGGTGCAAATGAAAGACGTATTATCACTCTTGTAAATAAAATTTGTAGTTGAACAACATATGAAAAAAAATGTAAGGCATTGATTTTAATGTACATGTAACTATGATTCTCCTCATCAACAAGTTTAGAGAATTTTAGCCATTATGTGTAAGATAGTGAAATCAAAGGTTATATTAAAAAAATATCTTCAACAAGAAAATATGTATATGTTCATCATGTACTTAGGAATATATCCTTATGTGGCTAGAGTTAATTACATAATTCATAAGAATCGTGTGGCAATGTATATTAAGGGTGAAATTTAAATTCTTGTATAGACTATCCTAAAAACCTACATTTGTACTTCATCTTTTCTAATGAATCTTGTGGTGTTTATTCTTTAATGGCTATTACATCAATAATAATTTTAGAATATTATATAGTATGTAATGTAGAAAATATATCCTCTACTTCTAATCCTAACCTAGATTTAGTTTGTATATGAAGATTGTACCTCTTAGTGTTCAACATGTACCCATGTATTCAATAGTTCCTACCTAAACCTACATTGAGAAATACTTATAAAAATAGTTTTTTATTAAATTGGGCTCAAAAATCAAAATATTAAATATTCAATTAGGGTGTAGCCCCAAGTGATAGTTGACCTTAAGGGTTTGTGAACCTATTAGGCATGAGACCATAGCAAGGGGCCACAAACCCCTTAGGAACTCATGGCTCCATCTATGAGGTGCCCTCAAGGCCCTAAAATGACATCCATAATAAAAATAAAAAAGGAAAAAATAAACATTTTTTATAAACCAACACATCCTTCATCTTCACCTATGTTGTGCCTTGTTCCTATTTTGTTGGACAGATGCCTAGCTTTCCCTCTCATGGCACCACTGCCTCATGGCTCTTTCCTGTACCTATACCAAAATAATGAATGAACTCATCTTTTAGGGCATATCAAATTGGTATAGAAGAAAAATAAAATAAAATAAAAAAGTAATAATAAAAAATGAAACCACAATAGTTAAGTAATTTATTTTATGATATTCTCACTATATTTTAAATTATAACCCATTCTTGGTGGGATTAATTTTGAGTAATGTTGTAGGTATAAATGTAAAGACAAAGTTAGATTATGAAGTGTTATAAGCGTTGTTTAAAACAAGAAATTTCGAAGCACAATAATTAAGGGGTAATTATGTGATAATGGCAGTCATTTTGAAGTTACTTGAAAAATTAAAGTTTACTTAAATGAAAATAGGATTTAATTTTTTTGTAAATGTAATTCGATCATATTCTCAAGAGTGAATGTTGTTCCTCCACCCGCTAGTATCATAGATTGAATTTAATCATGTTGGACAAGTATTTTTGAATGTCAAAATATGAGAAAAGTAATTAATACCTAATGAATTGAGAAAATAACATTAGATATACTTATCATTTATATATCCATGGAACAAAGATTTATTAAGCACAATGACAATTTTATAATGAAATTGCCAATAATTTATTGTGGTTATAGTATTCTTTGAAACTACAATATTATGTGTTTAACTAGTATATCTTAGATCATATAAAATAACATTTGACATCAATATTACATTTATAAATCTAGATATTACAACTTCCATAACTATTTATTTAAGTTATTTTACCTAATTGGTGAAGCGAAAATGACAAGGAATTATGTTTTGGTATTTTTTCATGTGAAGGTATTTACGGAAACAAAAATAAAGATAGTTAAGTCTTTGGATTGTGAAATTAGGTTGTGGACCTAGAGACTTAGATGTCTAAATTTTAAAGTAGATGAATAAGATTTATTCTCACAAGGTTGGTTAATAGGAATTTATTCTCGTCTATAAATGATGATCTTGTCGAGAAACTTATGACCTTGTTCAAGGTGAAGTGGACTCATTTCTACTTTATATGAAATACCTACCTTGTGGTCTTGAAGAGAAAATGCATGGATTTTAAAAACACTTTAGAGCTTATTAAGCTAGGGTATGGGAGTGTGTTAAGTCCCAAAATTGATGTTAATGTTTGTAAGGAATGATCACCTATGTGTGAATGGTAGTAATTATCTTTGAATTGATTGTTGATTTTTTTATTGAAGTAAAGTTCAATCAAGAATTGGTGTTAATGTTGTTGTTTAAATGTGTAAATTGTTGATTTAGGCATATTACAATGAGACTTTTGTTAAAAATAAATTGATTCCTTGTGTAGTAATATTTGGTGTTAAGTTGTGGGTATTACATATGGTATCACAACCTCAAGTTGTAAAGTCTGGGAGCTTTGGAAAATGTGTAGATCTTAGGTGTTTGAATGTGTCTTTTACAAATATACTTCTTTATGATTTTTTGTTAGCCTCATTGCTTGAATTCTAATTATAATAGTTCTTCGAACTTTGTTGTTAAAAATTAGTATTTAAATATGTGAAATTTTTTGAGGATGAATAATTTTATTGGTAATAAATGACTAAAATTTATTTTTATGTATTGGTCTATAGTTGTTATCTATTTTACCTTTCCTTTTATTGGTAAATCTTAAGGAGTATTAGTATAAGATACATATAAATTACTAAAAGAAAAATGTGTGGAGAATGGAATGCTAGTAGATATATGTGTGTCCAAATTTTTTTTTTTATATTTATTTGGTCATGATAATTGATGTAGGTAAAAGGTTGTTTTCGTGAGATTGTGATCCAAATATTGTATTAACCCTAGAATGGACATGCTTATATGTTGTTGGATCTTCTATTAAGGGGGTAAAATTGTAGAAGTTATTCATTGTAATTTTGTACTCTTGTATCAATAATTATAGTAGATATTATTTATATGTTGTGTTAGGTCTCAAAATCACTGCTCCATTTCCTAGAACTAAACTACACTCACATGACCAAAATTGTCAACAAATTAATGAAATTAGTTCATCAACACAACTATGGAGGACTATGAGCTAACTCAATCAAATCCTGTCTACTTCTGTGTTCTGTGATCTTGGGATTGCTTGGATGTTGAATAATTTGAATACCTTAATCAAATCCCAAAGCCGATGGCAGCAGGATCTCATTTGGACATTTCTCCTAATTGCAATTCCTCTGGTGTGTTTTACCACTAGCTTAGAATCTCTGAACACCTTCAATTGTTTTACTCCCATTCGCTCGGTGAGGTTTAGGTTGTGAACCAAAGCTTCATACTTGGCTTCATTGTTGGTGTAGCTAAACTGAAACTGAAAAGATATAAAATACTTTCCCCTGAAGGAGACATCAGACAAATACCAACTCCAAAACCGATTTTGCACCTCGCACCATCAAAGTGTAGAGTCCAAAAGTTAGAGCTATCTTTAGAGTTCTTGCCTTGAATTTTAGCTTGTTTTGTGACTTCAGGAATGATTTGATCTTCATCATATATCACATAAGTACCTAGACCGGTGGCATCAAAATTCCCAAATGGTCACTCTTTATAAAATCACTGATGAGGGCCTCCTCTTTGGAGCTTCTATTACCTGTTATCGCCTCATCTTTGAGCATTTCTACACAATACATCTCATCTTTCAAAAAAGATGTATCCAAGCAGCTTCAAAATTCATCATAGCTTTGTTTGCTATGTGTTCTCGGTGTAGTGGTTCAGATAGCACTTTCATTTCTTAACCATTTTTGGTTCTCATGATTAAATGGGACCAATCTAAAGACAGATAGCCTCCTATTTTAGCGGTGAAACCTCTCGAAAAACATAGCCCGAAAAAGGGCGGAATGTCTATCATGAGAACTTCTTGGGGCGCTACAATATTGTGGCAAGAATACAGAGTTAGAGGTAGGGCCTTAATAACACCTATTGTTTAGAATTTCTTCCCATCTAACTGCATCACTTCCTTTTCTAAAGGCTCATATTCCAATTGTAGTGCATCCGCCATTTTTTTAGGCATCACTATGGTACTTGCACCAGAATCAATCATAGAATTGTGTAGCAGTTTGTTTCCAACAATGAGAGTCAAATAGAAAGGGGTTGAATTTTCTTTACTCACCTCCTCTTTTGAATTTGTAAATGTTGATGACGTATGGGGTTGCACAATCCTGCTAGCTTCACTGATGACTGCATGAGGGGGAGGGATTCAACAAATGGTTCACAACAATCAACCAAGCTACATTCATAATTTTTAGCCACTGGGCATTATTAGTGTGCTACCAACTATTCCCTACTACATGGCTTCTTTGTCTTATAGTCATCAAACTCTAAAGGCTTTGGCTATCAAGTTTTATCCCAAAGGTAATAGTGAAATAGAAACTAAAATCTTTATTACGCAAATTGCATCTAACATAGGGCATAGTGGTCAAGGGGAATTGGATAGTCTAAATCATAGCAACTAAAATCAAGATGGTCACTTTCAGTTAGCCACTATGAGCTAGGAATCAAGGATCAACACATGTCTTGAGAATTGCAACCATCATCTATGAGGGATTCTACCCATCACTATGGTTGAAGGAATCAATAAGTTGAATCACAAAGTGCCATGTGTCTTATGTCTTTGCACCACATTAAAATTTGATCTTCGCTCACCTAAAAGTCAGTATTTATGCTAATGCAAAGGCTTTCATTAATTTTATTGATTACCCAAGGTAATTCTTAACCAATCAAAGAATTTAGATTGAGATGTAGCTTATACTTAGCTACTATGAAGATTTAGTATTGAAGTTAACACCACTCCCATAACAACTCATAACAACCATGAATACAAAGGCTTCCAACAAGGCATGAAACTACAACCTCCATGGGGATAAGAATAAAGTCCCTAAGCCCATGTCTCTAGATGATAAATTGAACTCATTTCATCAAAAAAGATTAGCCAATCTAATTTAAATAAGAGCCAAATCAACAACAAACTCAACGAAATAATATGAATCTAAGGATAACAATTATATTTTCATTAGGAGGGCATAACAATAGGAGGGTTGTAATACAATCATACCTATAATCAATCAAGAATACCCTAGGATCACCCAGGCAAGTCAAACAAGAAAGTTAGGACCAAGAACCACCATGTAGGCATTATCAAAACTAGGGCCTATTATCACCTACACCATAAAAGAGATTAAAAATTTGAATCAGACAAGGTGGTGTGGGGGACCGGGGGGGCACGCTTGAATCATATACAAACAAATATTGAACCATGTCTTCACCTAGATAAATAATTGGCTCTCTTAACTAAACTAGAATTCAAACCAAGACAATACATGCAAGACAAGGACTCCAAAAGACTTGCCTCAGGATATTAAAAGGAAGTGATCTCTATTTTCTTTGAGAAAATATGGCGTGTTGTGTAACCAACATTAAATTGCAACTTTAATGGGAGCATTTCAAATGTAATAATGTGTCTATAAATCTAGAGTATTTAAGAAAAACAACCATCATAGGTGAATGAATACATGAGCATGAAAATAAAGACTTATGCCATAGTACAAAATCTAATGTCCCTAAAACTCAAGTGTGTGGACATGAATTCATTCATTTTAGAATCTAATAAAATTTATCATCATAACCAAAGCATTAATATAGTGTATAATTTTCTCTTCAAATGGTCAGGGATCTATCAAAATATGCAAATACTTGAGTAGAAATAATTATCAATCACTTAGATATTGCTTTATTGCTAGCTAAATGTCTATAACCCTAATTAAAGTGTATTTGATGCCAATCTAGTAGAGCTCTATTGTAAACTATTATATGGTTAACTTTTAAAACAACACACAATTACAATAAGATTGACATATAATCAATATGACAACTTTTAAAACAACGCACAATTGATAAGTAGCATTTATCCAACACTCTAATATAATTTTTATAAAAATAATTATTAATTAAAATGTGTTATACGTTAATAATTATTTATATAAAAATCTATCCGTTACAGATCAGTTGATATAAGATTCGATTGAATTTCTTGAATTTTACTGCATAAACATTTTTTTTCCATCAAATCCAGAAGCTTTCAAGAAATTAATAGAAATCTTGCTGCTTCCTCCACCCACGTGTGCAAATACAATTATGGTTTTCGTTTCTACTTGTTCCCTGCATATATATTTTTAAATACCCCTGGGGCGGCTTTTCTTGGGCGCAAAGAAAGCGGACTCCTTAGACTTTGACCGCACACGGCAATTCGTCCCTTTTAATTTCACATTCTCCTCCTCTTCCGACGACCATTGTTAATGCGATGGAGAGGCTGCCTGTGACTCTGCGCAATTTCCAGGAGTCCGACGTTGACGATATCATGGAGTGGGCGACGGACGAGGAGGTGCAACGTTTCTCCACGCGGGAGACTTACAAATCGAGAGAAGAGGCGGAAAACTACATAAAAAACGAAGCAATGGGGCACCCCTGGTTGAAAGCCATTTGCCTCCACAGCAGGGCGGTGGGCGCCATTTTCATCAACAGAGGCCTCGGCGATTCCTCGTGCAGGGCAGAGATTGGATACGTGTTATTGCGCAGGTGGTGGGGGAAGGGCGTCGCCACAGAATCCGTGAAGTTGTGTCTCTCCACGGCCTTCAGTGAGATGCAGGGTTTGGAGCGCATCGAAGGCCTGGTGGAGCCGGACAACGTAGCGTCTCAGAGAGTGTTGGAGAAGGCTGGATTTGTGAAGGAAGGCCTGCTCTGCAAATATTTTACCTTCAAGGGAAGAACCAGGGACTTTTATAGTTACAGCTTTCTCTCTCAAGATTTACCCCGCTGTATTTAATTGATGGTTTGGGGCTCTGCCTCCTCTGTAACGAGTTTGGATTGGGAATGCCGCGTTGCAAGGCATTGGAAGCGTGTCCGCAGCACATTATGTCAATTAACTCTTTTTTATTTAATATCAATTCCGATTCCAATGTGATGAAAAATATTGTGTGATTATTATTTGTAAGAGGCGAGGCGGGTTTGTCTAGAGAATGTGCAGCGGAGAATTATAAGTTTAATTTTATTGAGAAAAGTAATCTTCACAATTAAATAATATTTTTTAATTTTAGACCCCAAAAAATTAGTTTTTGGACTTCAAATTTTACATAAGAAAAGTTTATTAGTTAAACTTTAACTTCAAAATAAAAGGCCACTACTGAAAAGTAGTGAAACTGCACTTGAATTTTGGTACTAGAAGGTGAGAACTTTGTAAAGTCTCATTCAATGGTATCCCACCCTGCCGTCTCCCAAAAAAGAGTAATTTATTCTGTTAGTGTAGCGCGAAAATAAAACACAAACATACAACTTCCCTCCAAAAAAACTTGCTTAAACCATGGCAAGTTAAGTACCTCAAGATTCTCCGCACAAATTGTGTCATGCCATCAATCATGTCGATGAGGACAAATGGGCATAATTTGCAGAAAAAACTATTAGGAAACCCTACCAAAGAAGATTTTTCCAGAATGAGGGGAACCAAAGCGAACCTTCGTATAGCTCCTGCTTCAATCTTTTCACAAGAAATGAAAAGTAGTTCTAACAATATCACGGTTTTAGAGCTACTAGATTCTGGAGCTCGATACACTATTTTTGCAACCTGTTAAATGAAAATATTGGTTGCGAATTGAAAAAAAAAATCAGGCATAAAAATTACATGCAAGGAATGTTTTAGCTGCGTGGAATATGGAGGCGAGACTTGACATGTGAGTGCCCACATGAAAGGAAAAGGAAGTTCCATGTAGCTCTGGCTATGCCAAACACTGTTCAGGCTACTATTTGAGAATAAATGCAGGTTCGAGTGTTCATATTTTTTATTATTGAATATTGTAAATATCAAAAAAAGTTCATTACTGAGCTATATTAAATGAGGAGTGGAGATTCATTATTTAATTGATATGGAAATATGATGATGGTGTTTTCTCGCATTGTTATTTTTACATTTGAGTAAATATAAAAATATTGTAGATTGATTTTTAATATTATAAGTAGTTTTTAATCGATATGTTGAGAGTATGCAAATTCTAGTTCACCTACTTCTCTCTCTAGAAATTTTGATTGTAAATTGATGTACTCTTGAGTCTCATTGTCCTACTTTTGAACATCCAAGACATTAATAAAATTTCTTTCTTTCTTTCCTACTGGGAGCTCTTTTTTTAGGATTTTGTTCTCTATTTTGTATTGCTTTTGTTATCGTTTTTAGGCTGGGGTCCCATAATAGATCCCCAGATCTTAATCCAAAAAAAATACGATACATCAACAACCTAATAAAGCAGACAACTAATATTGAAACAAAAATCAGATAAGAATATCATGTTATAGCTCATTTTTGGTCGAAACATGTTCTCCTTCAAACATATGCTTGAAAGAAAATGCTCTTCTTGACACTTATCACCAAAGAAATTCGCTCACTGCAAATAATCAGGTAGAACGTGATGAAAATGACATTCAAGAATTCAATATTATGTTTAAAATAAAATTAAAACCAACACTCAAATCTAACTGTGATAGGTCGAATTTGGGTGCTAGAAAATGAGCAGCAAACAAAGTAACGCAAATAACACTAAAGACAACCTACACCTCAAGTGTAGTACCCCTCCGTTTATGCTTATGCTTTCTGTTGATACTTTTTCATACTGTTAGACCTATGATGTTTTGTTGGATACTTTGATCGCTGGTTTTGAGCGATAGTGGATTATTCTGTGACATGATGATACTTTGCTTGATGATTATTCTTTTCAGACATGTTATGATTTAGCGTAGATGTTTTCTTTTAGTTGATCATTGATATGTACATGCTTATGATGGACTAACAATATTTATTTAGTCAATTTTCTGTGAAGTGTATTGGTGTGGAGAACAGAATCGTATCACTCACTTGCAAGTGCCCTGCGATATCTGTGATTTTCTCCGCACGGTGTGCCTGTTTAATGCTTTATATATATATATACATGTATGCACGTTATTTGCTTGGTTGCAGGATTTGCAGGTACATGACACTGACTCCACCTGTGTAATCAGGTCTGAGCATGTCAAGACTCAACGGAAATGTTGAACGGGAGATAGTAGTTAGGTTTATCCTAGTCTAGTCTTTAACCTTGGTCTTAGTACATTGTCAGTTTTCAGTTTTGAGTCATAGGTTGTATTGTATTTTCTGTTAGTTAAATCATTTTGAAAAGGTAAATATTGGTTAATTTTAATTTTGGAATATTGTGCTTTAATTATTGTTATTTAATTAATATTTAAATATGATTGAAATTTACTTACTTGATAATTTAATATATTAGTTAGCTTATTTGGTTAAATAGTTGGTCTTAAAAAGACTAAACTATTTAATTAAATAAATTAATTAATTAAGTTAAATTATTAAGTGTGTAAATTATATTGTATTTAAAAGAATTAGAAAATTAAAAAAATAAATAAAAAAAAAAAATTGCATGTGGTTTGAAATTTTGATTTTTAAGATTTAAATTTAAATAAATTAATTGAATTGCATGCAAAAAAAATTGGAATTGGCAAAATTGCCGAGAAGTGGAGAAGATATTTCTCATAACCACTTCTCGACAAGTGTGCCAGTGCTTTTATGAGGTTGTTGAAAATTTGTTGTTGAAAATTTGTTACGGAGAGGTTATTGTGGATCTCGGGAAATCACAGAGGTTATTGAAAATTTTTCACAGGGATATTTTCTGGATACTGGCAAAAATTCCCTACAGTGAAAATTATAATTTTCTTAGAAGTTGTTATCTCTCTGTTTTATTTTTGGTTGATTTTGGAATTGGAAGATCCTTTGGAGGGATCTTGGTGATTGGTTATGCTATCTGCGTTTTGAAGATTTTCTTCCGAGCAAGATTTTGGGATTTGCTGTATGGGAAGAAGTTGAAAGCTTCAGGCAACAGAGAATTTCTTCAATGGTTAGCAAAGGAAATTCAGGTATTTCTTTGGTGTTTTGTGTAGTTCATTTTTGAAAAAGTAATTTTCTTAAGTTTAAACCCTTGCTCTTCTTGGAGGTTTGTTTATTGGAAATTCTTTTTGTAAATTTTGCTGCTGTTTATGTGTGTTTAAGATTTATCTGGAAAAGAATTATGAAGGAATTTTCTATCTGTTATTGGGAAAATCTGGGAAAGATTGGGGGTTTTCTTCTGTTATTTTCCCTGTTAAAAAAAATTTATTGTTTTAGAATGAGTTACACAGAAAATGAAAGTTATTTTGTTTAAATTCTCTGTATAAAAAAAAAAACAAATATATATATGTATTATTCATGATTTTTAATTTAGAAATTCATAGCGGTTAAAGTCACCGTACAGGCGAACTTTATTAAAAAAAAAATCGGATTTAAAATCCGAAACGCGGAGGTTATATTTTCGCGAGTTTTACTGTTTTAAAAAAAAAATTAATTAATTTTTTTTTTTAGGGTTTTGGGGAGGGCCGAAACCCTCCCCTTACCGCGTGGGTAGCGGCTACCACCACGCCCATGGCGGTAATAGCAGCTGCGCCCTTGCTCATGGAAGGTCGCGGGGGTATGTGGGCCGCGCGGCCAGTTTTTGTTTTATTAGTAATTTTTAAATAAATGAAACTTGAATGCGAATTTTTATCTATACTTTATTAAATTCGACTCTTATATATAAAATGCGAATTTTTACATATGATTTATTAAATTCGTTTTATTTTAAATATGAAATTCAGAATTTGTAAATATATATATATATATGTATATATATATATTATTTTGTTGAATGGGACTATTTAGAATAATTAATTTATTAATTATTTAGATTAATTAGTTACCATGATTGAGACAATTATTCTATATATATATATATATATATATATATATATATATATATTTTAATGGATATATATATATAAATTTTTTATCATAATATTGGATATGAAATTTGGGTTATCAGTAGATCTGATTTTTCTTATTACATGGTATGTGAATTAAAACTTTAAACGAATAATACCTGTATTTTAAGTTATTGCTTGAAAAGATTTAGTATATCCGAACTATAGATTTTTATTTTCTTTGATTTGCTTTATTGTGTTTTTTGGGCGAAATGGGAAAGTTATAATTGTTCAAGTCTTCCAGAATAAATTTGGTAAAATGGGGGTATTATTGTTTTCAAAGTATTTCTTATTGACTTGGGTTGGTGCAAGAGTTAAACATGGTGTTTGGTACTGTTATGATTTATTTGTCAATGTGAGATGTAAATTGTGCATTTGGTAAACCCTAGTCATGAAATCCTAGAAACCTTGTTATGTTTAGGGGAGTGGCTGTTTGTAAGGGCCGACACACAAAGTGGTGTCAGGGTAACTTACAAACAGTTAATTAAGTTAGTGATAATTAAAAGACACATTAGTTAGAGTTAAAACATTTAACAAGATATTTTGCCTCACTTATGACTCTTGAGCTACTATAGTCATGAGTATAAGTCGAGAAGGCCTGGAATGGCAAATCGGTGTCTCGTTTCCTTAAGAGACATTCGATTTCGCAATAGTATGCAATAGGGGCCGGGTTTCGTAAGAGGTTACCAGAGTAACCCAAGGATTGGGGGCCGGAACCTAGGAAGAAACACCAGGGTAACCTTTGCATCGTTGTGATGACACTCCACCTAGAATAATAGTTATACCTTGTGTTTGTGTTTCAAATCAATTGTCAAAATCTGGAAGCTATGTAACCAATAGATTGTTGTACTAGAGTCTAGGGTTAGTAGATTAAGTCTAGGTAACCTTATTACTATCTCCTAGCACAGGGGGTGGACCTACGGGTACCACATGGTTGGGTGGAACGTGCACCTTACTCCGTTGGGTCCCCAGAATAATTGTAGCATTGAGAGCTTCATGGATGGAGAGCTCGCACATGGACTTCTTCTATACTTTCATCATTGTATATTGTAAACTTGTATTTGAAAACATCCCTCAAATGTATAAGAGGTGATCATTTGTAAAATTGTAACTATTATTTGAACTACCTCATCAGATGGATGAGTAATGTAATATCATATCAATGCAATGTATGGAAAAATGTTTGTACTTTATTATATCTTGAATGGAAATTTATTATTATGCAATGTTTATTTTATGTTATAATTTAATATGTGCAATGCGAAATACTTAAGTCGCTTATGGAAAACTCAAAGTAGTGTAACGTCGCCTAACCTAAGGATGTATGCAATTAATTAACTTAATATTAATACTTTTAAAAAAAAATTATTACACCTTTTTAACACAATTGCAACGTTCTTAGGTTATTAAGACGGGGCATTTACAGATTGGTATCAGAGCCAAGGTTACAAACACTAGACGCTCTGGGTAATCTAGAGCCCATTAGGTTGACCTAGTACGTAGTGTCGCAACTGTTAGCCTTGGTTGAATAGTATCTAAGACTCGTAATTGTTATGTGTAGGAACATGCCTAGGCGAGGAGGAAGAGGTCGTGGTAGAGGTAGAGGTTGAGGCCGTGGGCCAATCCCTCAGGTTACTCCCCCTCCTAGCCCTCACCATAGTGACCAAGCATATTGTGTAACCAACAATAAATTGTTGCTCTACATGTAGCATTTCAAATGAAAGAATGTGTACATAAATCTAGAATCTTGAGCAAAATAACCATCATAGGTGAATGAATATATGCATGTCAAAATAAAGACTCCCCATAGTATAAAATCTAATGTCGTTGAAACTCAAGTGTGTGCGCATAAATTCATTCTTTTATAGAATATGATACAACTTATCATCACAACCAAAGCATCAATCTAGTGTACAATTTTCCCTTCAAATGGTCAAAGGTTTATTAAAACACAAAAATACTTGAGTAGAAATAACTATCGATCACTTAGATATTGTCCCATTGCTAGCTAGGTGTATATATTCCTAATGAAGGTGTATTTTGTTAGGCCCAACTATACATGCCACAATTATGACTTTATATTTCCTTTGATAAGTTCCATTATTATCATTTAGGAAAGTCAAACTAATGAATTGTGCAATGTTGATTTGATAAGAACCTTGTGGTATAAGTTGCATAAAGTATTACATGTGATGCATGCAAAGCATGAGTCATTTGGGTAGAATGTGAATTACATTGTGAACTCAATTAAAAGAAACTGGAAATAAATTAAATATTTACGAATGGGTATAATTGGGTGTAATATTAACATGTTGTAAATTTAAATGATGATTTTGTTTTATGAACTCAATAATAGAAATAAACAGAAATTTTAGCATCTACTAGTTTATATTAGGTGATTGTTTCATGCATAACAATAGTAAAGATATGTACAAAAAAAAAGAAAAACAAGGTTGCAAAAAGGAAAAACTATAGCCAACCAAAAACCAGTCCCCAAAAAAGACCCCTTAGGATTTACATTTAGAACTACTCTTGTGGGAATGAAGAGTCATGTCAAAAGAAGGCCTAGAGGATTTTTTCTTGCCCTTAATAGTAATCCAACCTTCTTCCACACACGCTGCCTTATCATGCCAGGCCAGCCCACAATTGTCCAAAAGATGAAAGCCAACATCCTTTGTCTCAGATTTTTCATCACTATTCCTTCATGCAAGCATAGCCTTATTTGAAGAGCCACCAAAAATGGTTGCCATGACTCTAACACCAGAATTGGCAGCCTAAGATCCAATCCCTTGCTCAATAGGGGAAGTCTCAGTAGCCCCACCATTTGGGACATTTGGAGGGGATGCCACAAGACCCTAAGAATCCAAAACAACAACCTCAGAAAAACTCTTGTGTTGATCAGATTTCTTCTCAACCGTGTAATGTTGTTGAGAAGCTCCTTTCCACCATGTAGTCGTCATAGTTTTTTTTCTCAAATCCACATTGTGTAGTAGCATGACTTGTTTTAAAACATCTTCTACATCGGAAGGGAATCCCTTCATAGTTTAAAGCTTGGATCCAAGAACCCTTAGAGGATTTAAGTAAAACCTCAGCAGGCAACCCTTTTGAGACATCTATTTCAACCAGTATGTGGGCAAAGGTAGAATGAAAAATGTTAGAAGATTCATCATCCACCAACAATTAGGTTGAATATAATTGTTATACTTATATCAAGTTAGGTTGAATTCAAATAATTATAATTTAATGATTTCAAGAATTAGAATCATAAAATTGTTAACAATGAGTGGCAAGATTTGTGTATTTTAACCTCCAAGACTAGGTTATGATCATCCATGTGGTGCACACCAAAACATGTTTGAGGTATGTAAATTTAGTTATTATCAAGTTGATAATGTAAATTATGAATATCTCACTTCGATTATTTATATCCTGAGTTATTGACAATGGTGATAGTGTGCATGTATGTAAATGGTCAATGGGAGGACAAAAGGATCACCAAAACCTTGGCTATCTTACTTTATGTCATGAAGTGAGGTGATTTTATTATGGAAACCCTAAGCTAAACATTATTACTTAATGTGAGCTAAATATTTCAAGTGTTTATGGTTTATATGAAAATTATAGCTTAAGGGGAAGATGTTTAGGAATATTTTCTAGTGACATAAATTGTGTGCAGGATTGCAAACCCATATGAAGGTTGTTAAGCCAATTTTTAGGCATGCAAAAAGTGAAAATTGATGTTTTCATGTAATTTTAAGACCCCAACCCAAGGCCCTAGGTTTAGGATGCTTCAAGAAAGGTGTAAAGTGTAGTTATGGTGTTTATTGGGGAGGGGAGATTTGTTGGTTGGAGAGGAAGAAGAATAAAAGAAGGAACAAGGTTGAATTAGTCTTCTCATGGATTTTTAGGATATTATGGAGGTAAGCCCTCCTTGCCTTATATTTTCTTTGTTTTTTACCAAAAAATTTGAGTAGAATATGTGGAGAGATGATGAATTGAGTGTGGTTATTTTGATTATTCTTAAGTTGTACTTGGTTATGCAATGTGCTCCTAGAATTGATAGAAATCTTATGTTGTTATTCTTTCTTTCCTTGAATTTGAGAATTGTCTTACGGTTATTTAATTTATGTGTGGATAGGAGAGTTTAGTTGTGTGGTTTTATTTGTGTACCCTTTTAGTTGTTTGGGATTGAAGGCGACCCTTTTAGCTCGGGGGTTGGCTAGAGTCATTCATGGCTTGATGATTCCATTTGGTTGAGTGGTGAGTGCTTCCTCACATTGATTCGTTCAAAAACAATTGGGAGTTCTTTTTTTCTTGCATTTCTTCAACTATCAGACCTTGGAGCTTGGTGCAAATGAAAGACTTATTATAACTCTTGTAAATAAAATTTGTAGTTGAACAACATATGAAAAAAAATGTAAGGCATTGATTTTAATGTACATGTAACTATGATTCTCCTCATCAACAAGTTTAGAGAATTTTAGCCATTATGTGTAAGATAGTGAAATCAAAGGTTATATTAAAAAAATATCTTCAACAAGAAAATATGTATATGTTCATCATGTACTTAAGAATATATCCTTATGTGGCTAGAGTTAATTACATAATTCATAAGAATCGTGTGGCAATGTATATTAAGGGTGAAATTTAAATTCTTGTATAGACTATCCTAAAAACCTACATTTGTACTTCATCTTTTCTAATGAATCTTGTGGTGTTTATTCTTTAATGGCTATTACATCAATAATAATTTTAGAATATTATATAGTATGTAATGTAGAAAATATATCCTCTACTTCTAATCCTAACCTAGATTTAGTTTGTATATGAAGATTGTATTCCTCTTAGTGTTCAACACGTACCCATGTATTCAATAGTTCCTACCTAAACCTACATTGATAAATACTTATAAAAATAGTTTTTTATTAAATTGGGCTCAAAAATCAAAATATTAAATATTAAATCAGGGTGTAGCCCCAAGTGATAGTTGACCTTAAGGGTTTGTGACCCTATTAGGCATGAGACCATAGCAAGGGGCCACAAACCCCTTAGGAACTCATGGCTCCATCTATGAGGTGCCCTCAAGGCCCTAAAATGACATCCATAATAAAAATAAAAAAGGAAAAAATAACCATTTTTTATAAACCAACACATCCTTCATCTTCACCTATGTTGTGCCTTGTTCCTATTTTGTTGGACAGATACCTAGCTTTCCCTCTCATGGCACCATTGCCTCATGGCTCTTTCCTGCACCTATACCAAAATAATGAATGAACTCATCTTTTAGGGCATATCAAATTGGTATAGAAGAAAAATAAAATAAAATAAAAAAGTAATAATAAAAATTGAAACCATATTGTAATATATGATAGTTAAGTAATTTATTTTATGATATTCTCACTATATTTTAAATTATAACCCATTCTTGGTGGGATTAATTTTGAGTAATGTTGTAGGTATAAATGTAAAGACAAAGTTAGATTATGAAGTGGTATAAGCGTTGTTTAAAACAAGAAATTTCGAAGCACAATAATTAAGAGGTAATTGTGTGATAATGGTAGTCATTTTGAAGTTACTTGAAAAATTAAAGTTTACTTAAATGAAAATAGGATTTAATTTTTTTGTAAATGTAATTCGATCATATTCTCAAGAGTGAATGTTGTTCCTCCACCCGCTAGTATCATAGATTGAATTTAATCATGTTGGACAAGTATTTTTGAATGTCGAAATATGAGAAAAGTAATTAATACCTAATGAATTGAGAAAATAACATTAGATATACTTATCATTTATATATCCATGGAACAAAGATTTATTAAGCACAATGCCAATTTTATAATGAAATTGCCAATAATTTATTGTGGTTATAGTATTCTTTGAAACTACAATATTATGTGTTTAACTAGTATATCTTAGATCATATAAAATAACGTTTTACATCAATATTACATGTATAAATCTAGATATTACAACTTCCATAACTATTTATTTAAGTTATTTTACCTAATTGGTGAAGTGAAAATGACAAGGAATTATGTTTTGGTATTTTTTCATGTGAAGGTATTTACGGAAACAAAAATAAAGATAATTAAGTCTTTGGATTGTGAAATTAGGTTGTGGACCTAGAGACTTAGATGTCTAAATTTTAAAGTAGATGAATAAGATTTATTCTCACAAGGTTGGTTAATAGGAATTTATTCTCGTCTATAAATGATGATCTTGTCGAGAAACTTATGACCTTGTTCAAGGTGAATAAGATTTATTCTCACAAGGTTGGTTAATAGGAATTTATTCTTGTCTATAAATGATGATCTTGTCGAGAAACTTATGACCTTGTTCAAGGTGAAGTGGACTCATTTCTACTTTATATGAAATACCTACCTTGTGGTCTTGAAGAGAAAATGCATGGATTTTAAAAACACTTTAGAGCTTATTAAGCTAGGGTATGGGAGTGTGTTAAGTCCCAAAATTGATGTTAATGTTTGTAAGGAATGATCACCTATGTGTGAATGGTAGTAATTATCTTTGAATTGATTGTTGATTTTTTTATTGAAGTAAAGTTCAATCAAGAATTGGTGTTAATGTTGTTGTTTAAATGTGTAAATTGTTGATTTAGGCATATTACAATGAGACTTTTGTTAAAAATAAATTGATTCCTTGTGTAGTAATATTCGGTGTTAAGTTGTGGGTATTACATATGGTATCACAACCTCAAGTTGTAAAGTCTGGGAGCTTTGGAAAATGTGTAGATCTTAGGTGTTTGAATGTGTCTTTTACAAATATACTTCTTTGTGATTTTTTGTTAGCCTCATTGCTTGAATTCCAATAATAGTTTTTCGAACTTTGTTGTTAAAAATTAGTATTTAAATATGTGAAATTTTTTGAGGATGAATAATTTTATTGGTAATAAATGACTAAAATTTATTTTTATGTATTGGTATATAGTTGTTATCTATTTTACCTTTCCTTTTATTGGTAAATCTTAAGGAGTATTAGTATAAGATACATATAAATTACTAAAAGAAAAATGTGTGGAGAATGGAATGCTAGTAGATATATGTGTGTCCAATTTTATTTTTTTGTATTTATTTGGTCATGATAATTGATGTAGGTAAAAGGTTGTTTTCATGAGATTGTGATCTAAATATTGTATTAACCCTAGAATGGACATGCTTATATGTTGTTGGATCTTCTATTAAGGGGGTAAAATTGTAGAAGTTATTCATTGTAATTTTGTATTCTTGTATCAATAATTATAATAGATATTATTTATATGTTGTGTTAGGTCTCAAAATCACTGCTCCATTTCCTAGAACTAAACTACACTCACAAGACCAAAGTTGTCAACAAATTAATGAAATTAGTTCATCAACACAACTATGGAGGACTATGAGCTAACTCAATCAAATCCTGTCTACTTCTGTGTTCTGTGATCTTGGGATTGCTTGGATGTTGAATAATTTGAATACCTTAATCAAATCCCAAAGCCGATGACATTTCTCCTAATTGCAATTCCTCTGGTGTGTTTTACCACTAGCTTGGAATCTCTGAACACTTTCAATTGTTTTACTCCCATTCGCTCGGTGAGGCTTAGGTTGTGAACCAAAGCTTCATACTTGGCTTCATTGTTGGTGTAGCTAAACTGAAACTGAAAAGATATAAAATACTTTCCCCTGAAGGAGACATCAGACAAATACCAACTCCAAAACCGATTTTGCACCTCGCACCATCAAAGTGTAGAGTCCAAAAGTTAGAGCTATCTTTAGAGTTCTTGCCTTGAATTTTAGCTTGCTTTGTGACTTCAGGAATGATTTGATCTTCATCATATATCACATAAGTACCTAGACCGGTGGCATCAAAATTCCCAAATGGTCACTCTTTATAAAATCACTGATGAGGGCCTCCTCTTTGGAGCTTCTATTACCTGTTATCGCCTCATCTTTGAGCATTTCTACACAATACATCTCATCTTTCAAAAAAGATGTATCCAAGCAGCTTCAAAATTCATCATAGCTTTGTTTGCTATGTGTTCTCGGTGTAGTGGTTCAGATAGCACTTTCATTTCTTAACCATTTTTGGTTCTCATGATTAAATGGGACCAATCTAAAGACAGATAGCCTCCTATTTTAGCGGTGAAACCTCTCGAAAAACATAGCCCGAAAAAGGGCGGAATGTCTATCATGAGAACTTCTTGGGGCGCTACAATATTGTGGCAAGAATACAGAGTTAGAGGTAGGGCCTTAATAACACCTATTGTTTAGAATTTCTTCCCATCTAACCGTATCACTTCCTTTTCTAAAGGCTCATATTCCAATTGTAGTGCATCCGCGATTTTTTTAGGCATCACTATGGTACTTGCACCAGAATCAATCATAGAATTGTGTAGCAGTTTGTTTCCAACAATGAGAGTCAAATAGAAAGGGGTTGAATTTTCTTTACTCACCTCCTCTTTTGAATTTGTAAATGTTGATGACGTATGAGGTTGCACACTCCTGCTAGCTTCACTGATGACTGCATGAGGGGGAGGGATTCAACAAATGGTTCACAACAACCAACCAAGCTACATTCATAATTTTTAGCCACTAGGCATTATCAGTGTGCTACCAACTATTCCCTACTACATGGCTTCTTTGTCTTATAGTCATCAAACTCTAAAGGCTTTGGCTATCAAGTTTTATCCCAAAGGTAATAGTGAAATAGAAACTAAAATCTTTATTACGCAAATTGCATCTAACATAGGGCATAGTGGTCAAGGGGAATTGGATAGTCTAAATCATAGCAACTAAAATCAAGATGGTCACTTTCAGTTAGCCACTATGAGCTAGGAATCAAGGATCAACACATGTCTTGAGAATTGCAACCATCATCTATGAGGGATTCTACCCATCGCTATGGTTGAAGGAATCAATAAGTTGAATCACGAAGTGCCATGTGTCTTATGTCTTTGCACCACATTAAAATTTGATCTTCGCTCACCTAAAAGTTAGTATTTATGCTAATGCAAAGGCTTTCATTAATTTTATTGATTACCCAAGGTAATTCTTAACCAATCAAAGAATTTAGATTGAGATGTAGCTTATACTTAGCTACTATGAAGATTTAGTATTGAAGTTAACACCACTCCCATAACAACTCATAACAACCATGAATACAAAGGCTTCCAACAAGGCCTTAAACTACAGCCTCCATGGGGATAAGAATAAAGTCCCTAAGCCCATGTCTCTAGATGATAAATTGAACTCATTTCATCAAAAAAGATTAGCCAATCTAATTTAAATAAAATCCAAATCAACAACAAACTCAACGAAATAATATGAATCTAAGGATAACAATAAGATTTTCATTAGGAAGGCATAACAATAGGAGGGTTGTAATACAATCATACCTATAATCAATCAAGAATACCCTAGGATCACCCAGGCAAGTCAAACAAGAAAGTTAGGACCAAGAACCATCATGTAGGCATTATCAAAACTAGGGCCTATTATCACCTACACCATAAAAGAGATTAAAATTTTGAATCAAACAAGGTGGTGCGGGGGACTGGGAGGGCACGCTTGAATCATATACAAACAAATATTGAACCATGTCTTCACCTAGATAAATAATTGGCTCTCTTAACTAAACTAGAATTCAAACCAAGACAATACATGCAAGACAAGGACTCCAAAAGACTTGACTCAGGATATTAAAAGGAAGTGATCTCTATTTTCTTTGAGAAAATATGGCATGTTGTGTAACCAACATTAAATTGCAACTTTAATGGGAGCATTTCAAATGTAATAATGTGTCTATAAATCTAGAGTATTTGAGAAAAACAACCATCATAGGTGAATGAATACATGAGCATGAAAATAAAGACTTATGTCATAGTACAAAATCCAATGTCCCTAAAACTCAAGTGTGTGGACATGAATTCATTCATTTTAGAATCTAATAAAACTTATCATCATAACCAAAGCATTAATCTAGTGTATAATTTTCTCTTCAAATGGTCAAGGATCTATCAAAATATGCAAATACTTGAGTAGAAATAATTATCAATCACTTAGATATTGCTTTATTGCTAACTAGATGTCTATAACCCTAATGAAAGTGTATTTGATCCCAATCTAGTAGAGCTCTATTATTAACTATTATATGGTTAACTTTTAAAACAACACACAATTACTATAAGATTGACATATAATCAATATGACAACTTTTAAAACAACGCACAATTGATAAGTAGCATTTATCCAACACTCTAATATAATTTTTATAAAAATAATTATTAATTAAAATGTGTTATACGTTAATAATTATTTATATAAAAATCTATCCGTTACAGATCAGTTGATATAAGATTCGATTGAATTTCTTGAATTTTACTGCATAAACAATTTTTTTCCATCAAATCCAGAAGCTTTCAAGAAATTAATAGAAATCTTGCTGCTTTCTCCACCCACGTGTGCAAATACGATGGTGGTTTTCGTTTCTACTTGTTCCCTGCATATATATTTTTAAATACCCCTGGGGCGGCTTTTCTTGGGCGCAAAGAAAGCGGACTCCTTAGACTTTGACCGCACACGGCAATTCGTCCCTTTTAATTTCACATTCTCCTCCTCTACCGACGACCATTGTTAATGCGATGGAGAGGCTGCCTGTGACTCTGCGCAATTTCCAGGAGTCCGACGTTGACGATATCATGGAGTGGGCGACGGACGAGGAGGTGCAACGTTTCTCCACGCGGGAGACTTACAAATCGAGAGAAGAGGCGGAAAACTACATAAAAAACGAAGCAATGGGGCACCCCTGGTTGAAGTCCATTTGCCTCCACAGCAGGGCGGTGGGCGCCATCTTCGTCAATAGAGGCCTCGGCGATTCCTCCTGCAGGGCGGAAATTGGATACGCGTTAGCGCGCAGGTGGTGGGGGAAGGGCGTCGCCACAGAAGCCGTGAAGTTGTGTCTTTCCACGGCCTTCAGTGAGATGCAGGGTTTGGAGCGCATCGAAGGTCTGGTGGAGCCGGACAACGTGGCGTCTCAGAGAGTGTTGGAGAAGGCTGGATTTGTGAAGGAAGGCCTGCTCTGCAAATATTTTACCTTCAAGGGAAAAACCAGGGACTTTTATAGTTACAGCTTTCTCTCTCAAGATTTGCCCCGTTGTATTTAATTGATGGTTTGGGGTTCTGCCTCCTCTGTAACGAGTTTGGATTGGGAATGTCGTGTTGCAAAGCATTGGAAGTCTGTCCGCAGCACATTATGCCAATTAACTCTTTTTTATTTAAATATAGGGGAGAGGACTTAGAAGTTGTGCGTCATAACTTGACGCTTCTAATTATCTTATGTGGAAATTTCAAATCACTCCAAATTTCTTACAGCAGCTTACTTGGCAAGTCCCCTGCTTATAACTAAGGTTTCAGGGCCACACCATCAAATATGATGCCACATCAACATGCTTTTTGTTAAGGTGTCCAAAAAGGCCCAAAAAAAATGAGACCAATACTTGTGCATTCACAACATGTTTTATTGAACGCTAATGTGGAATCACATGATTGGTTGCTTCTTAGATCAAAGGAATACACTTTGTTTAATTACGCGTAGTCATCATCAACACTCTTTAAAGTCACAACGATTGGTCCAATATTGATAAAAATATTGGGCATTCTATAAACAACTACTATCACTATTGAAACATGCTCCGGGTCCTCTCCCCTAATGGTAGTTTCAATTTTAAGATTATATTGATATGGTTACGTAATAAATTAATAAATGAAGATATTTTTGAATTTGAAAAGTTTATTAGTTAAATATTATGTTAATTCCAATTCTAAAATTATATTGATATTGTTATGTAATAAATTAACAAATTAAGTCATTTTATTATTTTGGTTTGAATTTGAGTTATAGGTGAATTTCTTTAATATTTTTATTAGAGGTAATGTTTTATCAATCACAATGATAGGAAAAGTAATGAGACTCCTCTTAAATTTATTGTGTGGGTTCTAGATCACATATGTTTATAATGAAATTATTGTTGTGTGTTCAAGGTTTGATAATTTTTTCATCAAAGAAGATGTAAACAAAAGTAAAAAAATCTTGTAAAGAAAACAATTATGTGTAAGATAAGAGGTGTGCATTTTGTGAGAAATATATGAACAAGAAGCACATCAACATGATGTAGCATATCATCAACAAATCACTAACACTAACACGGAACATATTGTAGTGCATGATATGGGGCATAAAAATATGATGGATTGTAACTATAAGCAATAATAATTAAGTAACTATAAATGAAGGCTACTGGAAATCAAATAGAGCAAAGTATGATAAAGAAAGGTGTTAAGAGGTTCAAAAAAGAATCATATGATAAAGTAGTTGATGATATTGAACTCAATCATATTTGACTAGATTTGCAATAAAAAATGGTATACTTGGACTCCGTCTATATATTATTTTTTAAATGATTTAATTGGCAAAGAAGATGGCACCTACAAGTATTTTGAGTCTACAAGAGGAGAAGGATATTTTGAAATGGTACAAGCAAATGACAAAGGTGGGTCATGTCTTTGAAATCATGCAACTAAATTAGGTGTTCCACAAATTTGGGAAACCAAATCCAATCCATTCAAAGGTTTTTTCAAGGAAATTCATGGCAAGAAGGGTTAAAAAATAGACCCCTAGGCTTAGTCTAAAGGAAAATTAAACAATTGAAAGTGACATTTCAATAACATTACAACCATATGCTAGCAAGTTTTTTGAAAAAATAATTGGCATGTATAGCAACTATTCTTATCTAGTCCAAGAAAAGTATGATTTTTTTATGAGAAAGGAAAAAAAATTGAGAAAAAAGGTAGCTTGACAGTGCTTCCCACCAAGGGTTCTAGGAATATTCTCAAGATCATTCCTTGTAACAAATAATGGTTGATAATTTTATGTTGTGTGGATGTTGTTTAGAATTTATCCATGGCTTCTACTTATTCAAAATCAAAAACAAATAGAAGAATTGTATATCCTAGTGCTTGCATGGCAACCCATCCTAGATTTTGGATGATAAGAGACTTGTTTTATGATTTGATTGTATCATTTCAACAGGTTAAGCCCTTGTGGTGTCTCTTCAAATAGTAAAAAAAATATTATTCTAAATGGCCATGTAGATCATGTGGCTTTTCCAACTATGAAAGAGATAAAGAGGTTAGAGATTAATCTCATTACTCTACAAACAAGTTGCAACCACTAGATGTTAGTGTATTTTATCCTTTCAAAGTATACTTTAGATTTGAGAGGATGCATTAGATGTTAAAGACCATACAACAAGATGTCCAATGTGCAAGATTAAAAAATTTGGCCTCCAAAGCAATAGCAAAGGTAATGACCCATGTATATTTTCTTGTTGCTTGCAAACATTTGCATTTGACCCCTTAATCCATATGTAATATAGAATGACTAGATTGTAGTAATATATAATACTTAGAAATTTCAAGTACAATTTGGATGCCTCAAAGAATATTGTAAGTAATCATGAGGTGGTCAGGCTACTGAATGATGTCTATGCATATCAAAGCAAACTTGACATGATACTCCATGAAAATTTGAGCAATCTTAAAGTATTGGAGGAGTGTGACCAATTTTAATTTATACTTGATAGTGGTGGTAACATGAAGTCATTAGAGACATGTAAAACTAAATTCTTAAATATTATCTCTGCACATGTTAAGGTGTAGCCCCACAATATCACGTTCTACTTGTGGAACATTAGAAATTTGCATGGCTGGTGAGAAAAACCTTAGTAAACACATTTGTTCAAAGGTATCTATTTGAATGAAGGTGTAGACACCTAAATTTGGACACTTAATTTATCCAAATTTATCCGCTTTCGTTTAAACATCCTTTTATTTGCATTAATGAAGTAATATTACTATTATTTAATTAATACCCTTAATTCTACCAAATTCCTAAGGTATTTAGTTAATAATTAAATACCATACCTCCTTACTCCTCATTTCATCCTCACATGTCACATCACTTTTATTTAATCTTAATCAACCTCTTAATCTCCTCATTAGGGATGTGCACATGCCTAATCCTTGATTGGGATGTGTCACATCCTCCAACTTTTGCAAGTTGGCTTCTAATCTTCCTTAACCACTAATTATCTTCTAATCACTAATTAGTTAATCTAATCAACATCTTGGTCAACTCTCCCCATCCCCCAAGGAATTTTTAATTCATTTTTATTCATCCAAGGCTCTTCTCTTCCCCATGTGAATTTTTAATTCACTTTTATTCCTCCAAGGAATCTTCTCTTCCCCATGCAAGTTCTAGAACCTTTGACTTGTCACATCACATGTGCCAAAGTCTTCTAGAATCTTTGACTTGTTACATCAAGTCACATGTGAACAAGTGCTTCCCTTTTTTGAACCTTGTCTTGTCCATGGGATTCTTCCAAGCATATGAATTTTTCAACTACTTTTCAAGCATGGGATTCACATTTATTTTCAACTACTTTCCTCTTCCCCATGGAGATTTTTGAGGAATACTAAAATTCCTCTCATGTCACTTTCCAACCATTTGGGAACAAGAAATTGTCTTTTAAGGTAATTTTCTCCTCTCCCAATGTACTTTCAAAGTACTTGTCCTTCTTCCACATCATGTACCCTCCTTCCATCTCATCATGTCCTTTGGGCATTTCATCCTTCACATGGAAAGATGTGAGGGCTTGTGAGTCCTCAACTCACTATAGCCCTACATCTTGGCCATGGTGGCTCAATCTTAACTGTCCATTTCTCTAGAGAATTCAAATTCTTCTATAAATACCCCATATTTTCTCTCATTTAGGTACTTTTGCATTTTGATACCAAACTCTTGCCATTTTGCCATTTGAAATCATACTTAGCCAATTTGCATATTTTTCCTTCATCATAGCACTTGAATCCACCATTGTCACACTCTTAAGTTCATCTTCCATCCCATCTTGCACCTTCATCTAATTTTCCATCCAAGGAGCAACATCACAAATCACATCAAGGGCCAACCAAAGGATCAATCCAAGACAAGGTATAATCAACTCATTTGTTATCTTTATTTTGTTTTGGATTCAATTAGGCTAATCGTGGGGTGGTCTTGTGTTTATTTTTTCTTGCATTTATAAGTTATTTTTCATTTTCAAATAGATTATGAACACCTGCACACTTTTTTGGCACGCCTGGTGGGACCCACAAACGGGTTTCTTGCTCTCATATTTTTTATTGTTTCATTTTTGCAGGTTCAGGTTGCAGAGAGGCGGACCCGCCCTTGCAGAGGGGTAGACCTGCCCACAAATAAGCGGACCTGCCTTCCACAGAGCCCAAAAATAATAAGTTTATCCAACTTTCAGCAGAGGGGCGGATTTTCCCTTGCCAAGGGGCGGACCTACCCACAGAGGGGTGGACCTACCCATCAATAGGTGGACCTACCCAAAACAAAGGGGCAGACCCGCCCAAAACAACATTTTCCATAAGGTAAAAACTACATTTTAAGCATCGTTTTCTGTTGTTTTGAGTATTTTTGACCCCCTAACATGTGTTGTTTGTGTCTGTGCAAGGATTTGATTAGTGTTTGGTGGAAAAAATAAATAAATTACTAACAAATTTCTTGCAGGGCCATCTGTTTTTAAAGCATTTATCAACTACTTGTTATCATTTTTCATTAGTTTAGGCACATAGTTTAACTAGGGGAGGTCAAATTTACTTTGTGTGTCGTATTTGTGGTAGGCTATTGACGTATCCAATCCCCTTGCGCCATTTGACGATCCTGGGTGACAAGAAATCGTAGCTTACCAAGTCCTTTGAGTCACCCATTTTTGCTTTTTCTTAGGGGACCTACTTGGGGATTTCATCACCCCAAGGGTTGATCCCAACCACGCGTACTGGTGGGGTATATAAAGGGAGGAGGGCCAAATTTGTACCCCAATCTAGTCACGTCATTATTGGTGAAGCGTGGAGATGATGTGAAGAGTTGGTCTGAGCCTTTAGTATCTCACTAAGGTTCCCGACTCACGCTTGTGACAGACTGGTGTTCATAGTTTGGGCCTCACATACCGGGTGTATATCGAGGACTCCCTAGCCAACTTGTTTATCCTAGATAGAGGACTTTGTTGGCCATACCCATTCTACTAATCTTATGATTGTGTTGTTTGTACTATTTTCTTTGTGCAAAACCAGTGATTTTTTGTTCAGTCAAGTCAACCTTATCCTCTAATTGTTGTTTGTTGTGTTTTGGGTCCTTTTTCATAGTCATTTTTGTGAAAATAAAGTTCAAATTTGTATAGAGGGGTAGAACTACCCTTGCAGAGGGGCAGACCTTCCCTACCAGGGGCGATCCTGCCCTCTATCTTAGTCCCTTTTCAGCCTATTTTTGTCAGATTTGCCAAAAAATTTGCCAAACAGGCAAACCTGCCCCTTCAGAGGGGCATACCTACCTTAGTAGGGGCGTACCTGACTTCATTTGGGTGGACCTTCCCTTGGATAGGCGTACCTTCCCCTTGAATAGTCATTTTTACCGCCCATTTCATCATTCTAAGCACCCATTTCATCGTTCTGAGCGCTCGTTTCATCATTTCAATCACTCATTTCCCTATTTTGAACATTCATGCATCCATTCTAAGAATCCATTCCATGTCCCGAACATTCATCCCCTCAATCTGAGCATCCATTTCCTCATTTCGTGTGCCCAATTACCTGTTCCAAACAACTATTTTTTCCCGTTTTCATTGAATAGGCGGACTTGCCCTTAGATGGGAGGACCTGCCCTTGAATAGGAAAACTTTCCCCTTTTAGTTGGGTGGACCTACCCTTGGATGGGTGGACCCGCCCTTGAATAGGTGTACTTTTCGCTCAAATAGTTGTTTTCATCTTCCGTTCGGTTGTTTCGGGTGTTGCTGCTCCATTCTGACTAACCGTTCTCCTGTTCTGAATGACTGTTCACCCATTCTAACCATTCATATCCCCATTCTGAAGGTCAATCTCCCTGATCGAACATCCATTTACTCGTTCTGATTCATCGTTCATCCAATCCGAGCATTCATTCCATCTTTCGGACTGTCGTTCACCCATAGTCATTCTTTTGTTCCGATAACTGTTCTCCCCATTCCGGTAACCATTACCCCATTTTGGAGTGTCGTCTCTCCATTCTAAATTGTCATCCATCCATTTTGAGACTCCATTCATCTATCCTGATAGTCATTCCTTCATTCTAGATTGCCTTTTACCCGATTTAGAAATCATTCTCCCATTCCGCTAAACTTTGTTTGAAGTAGTTATCTGAGTTGACCTAGGTGTCTGAGCTTGATTGTCATCCTTCGAGACCGGCTTAGGATTGTCATTTTCCTAAGATAGTCATCCTCATCGGCCCTATCAATCCACTTCTATCTCAAGTTGGATTTGGCACCGTCATCATCCATCCATCCTTTAATCGATCAATCAGCACCTTGCGTTACCTAGGGTAATTCCTGAACTTGGTTTAGAACCCCTAATTCGTCTTACCATCTAACCCTATCAATCGCTTATCAATCTAATCCAGTCTCGTCAATCGTTTCATCAATCCAATCCAACCCGATCTCATCCATCATCTTATCAATCAATTCAATCCAATCCAATCCTGCCAATCATTTTATCAATCAATCCAATCTAATCTCATCGATCATTTATCAAACAATCCACTCCGGTATAATCAAATCAAATCCTTTATCAACCATCCAATCCTATCCTATCAAGTCACATCCTTATTGATTAATCCATCATCTAATCAGGTCAATCCTCCAATCATTGTCTTGATCATCCTCGCATCCTAATCTTGCATACCCATTTAGACCCGGTCACAGACAAGGAAGATGGTCAAGCAACAAAACACTGGATCCCAACCTAACGCACCACAGGAAAATCCTCCCGTCAACGGGGGATCATCACAATCTAACACCAAAGATCAAAACAACTCACCGCATGATTAAGAGAGTATGGTTAACCAACCCAAACTCAGACTCGAGGAACATTTTAGTAACCCCACCAATGCGCGAATGACAGATCGCTTACTTAAACAACATGGGGAAGAGATCTTGGCCCACCTAATTGAAAAAGGTGTCAAACCCCCATCAAGCGTCGACCTATCCAAATATGGAAATTCCACACCCAACATACCCCAAAGTTCACAAAATGCACCAAGTGATTCATACATCCCCAATGTTCCTCCAGTGGAGGGTTGGTATCAACCTGAATTTGGCAACGTCGTCCTTTACCACGTCAACAATCCCTGCACGCCCCAATCTTAGTCATGGGGGATTCCCAAGTATTTGATCCTAATAACCCTTTCGCCTACAACATGCCGCAAAACATTCTATAGTGTCCACCATTAATGTTGACTGCACCATCCATTTTGAATCAACCTCCAATAAACATTAGGGGCAACCCTTTCACCACCTTGCCTCCAGCTCCTGGGGCTACAAATCTACCACCACCTCCATTCACATCCCAATAGCCTCCTCAATCTAACATACCATCTCAATTACCTCTACAAGGTACATCCCAACCAAATGTTCCCCTTGTCACCCAACAACCTCCTTTATAGAACGCCTCCACGTCATCTCAACCACCTCATCAACAACAACCCCCGCATAATCCTTTAATTCCATCACACCAACCACCGCACCAATTGCAAGGCAATCCTTCTAGATCTTCTATTTTGGCCATATCCTCGTTGCTCACATCTATTTTATGTCTGCAAGCTTAACCGCAACACAACATCCCATCTCGGCCCACACAATAGCTGACATCACATCAGCAACCTCCCCAACACTATTTCTATCATAACCAACAATAGTTCTAGCAACAACCACCCTATGTGGCCTCCCAATAGTCGTAGCAGTACCCCCAGTACCAGCAGACCAATCCACAACACTCCATTCATGCTCCTCAGCATTATGCCGCAAATCCTTATCAAAATCTGTACTATACCTCGAAACAGTAGCCCCCATACCAACAAACACCCTCGATATACCAACAAGGGACACCATCACCTCACTATAAAAATCCATATATCAACCTTCAAACAATATCTCAATAGGATCCTCCGTCATCCTATCACCCATATCTATCCAACCCATCTACCTCGACTCCTACACCACCGCTCAACGTAGATCTATTGGAAATCAAAGCTGCTTTGAAAGATCTCTAAGATGGGACTGGTAAGCAATCCTTCAAATTCAAAGATATATGTCCCTATCCATTTGACCCTTCCATCTCATTGATTCCCTTCCTAAAACACTTCGAGATACCAAAATTTGACAGATACAAGGGAAACAAGGATCCTAAAGCCCACCTACAAGATTTTTACACCTAGTGCTAGGAGGTTATGCATAATGACAACTACCTCTTGTGTATGTTCCTATGAAGCCTAATAGCGAATTCCCTAGAGTGGTTCATGGGTCTAGAGCGGCGGTCATCAAATCCTTTGTAGATCTTTCAGAGAAATTTGTTTCCTACTTCTCCTTCAATCTAGAGGACACTGATACCTTGGATCTCTTCAAGGAGAAGCAACATGAAGGAAAAACCTTTTCCAACTACCTCCAAAGGTGGTGTGCATTGGAAAGCTGAATGAAAACCCCTCTCAAAGAGAAAGACATGGTTACTCTCTTTGTTGAAAACTCACAACCTGACATGGCCCATAACTTCAAGTTGCATTGTGTCACCACCTTCATCGAGATAGTGGAGAAAGGACCCATCCTTGAATGGACCCTTATTGCTAAAGGGTATGTCAAGATACATATTCATGACAAATAACAGTCATCCAAAGATAAGTCACACTACTGGAACAAGAACAAGAATGTTGTGAATGATGGTGTCACCGACACTAAACATGTTCAAGTAGCTAGTACCTCTCAGAGGCAACAACCTTCCTCTAATCAACCATTTTCCCAAAACATCATATCAATACCATAGGGGGCACCTCGTCCCCCCTCAACATTCAAACCAAAACAGTCAAGGGAACAACAAATGCCAGTTCACTCAATTAGGAGAACCCCTCAGTGTCGTATTCAACAAGCTCCTGCAAGCCAATTATCCAATCACGTATCTTGTAGCCAAGCCACCCAATGAATCTAAGCCTAAGCGAGCTTGGTTTAAAGAAAATGAATATTGTGAGTTTCACAAGATTAAAGGGAAAACCTTGAATAAGTGTCAGGGTCTAAAAATGTACGTCCAAGATCTTATCGATCGAGGAAATATCCAAGTCGACGCGAATCAAGCCTCATCATCCAATGCTCAATTACAAATTTACCAAAACGCCTTCCCTAACCATAATCAAGGCGCCATCACGTCGAATAACAATCCCCAAAACAACAGTACAAACAACATATGTTATAAAAATGTGCCCCTCAATTACGATGGCATTTTCCATTACATTGAGCAGGTGGAACCCCGCATATCCATGATACATGTCAAAGATAAAGATTCCCAATGTGTTGTTGCTACCCAAAGAACCTGCATTACTGTCCCTACAACCTCTACATCTTCCCAGCAAGATCTTGTAAATTCTCATTTTAATATTCTTGATCACTTAGGAAAGACTCCTACACATATCTCAATTTTGGATCTACTTAAATCTTCTCCCGTGCATCAAGAGATCCTGAACTGAGCTTTACAGGAAACATGAGTGCCTAACGACATTGATCCCACAAAATTCCAAGCTTGAGTAGGACATCTAGCTCTATCCTACCAATTACACTTCAACCAAAATGGCATGCCTAACATTGATGCCAACCATAACCGTCCCCTACACATTGAAGTCCTGGTTGCTCATCATAAAGTAAAAAGGGTCCTAGTATATAATGGCTTTGCCCTCAATCTATGCACTCTAAAGTTCATAAAGCAGTTAGGGTACACTCAAGCGAACCTGAGTAATCAAATCATTACAATCAAGGCTTATGATAATGCAGAAAGAGATTCAGAAGGAATTATCAGTCTTCCCATACAAGTTGGACCCGTGACTCAGTACACTACATGTCATGTCCTTGATCTGGACTTATTGTACAACCTCCTCCTCGACTGCCCATGGCTCCACATCATGCAAGTTGTCCCCTCCACATATCATCAATGCCTAAAACTCCCAGTTAATGGATAGGAGGTCACCATTTACGCTAACCCACAACCATTTGAATATTGTCATGCCTTAGAAGCTTCATTTCCCCATTTGCATTATTGTCCTAGAGTCAAAATGGGGGCACCTCAGTTGTCATCCTCAAATCCATCATCTGCCACATCAGCCACTCCATCTTCCACCATCACTAAAGTCCAGATCATCGACAAGGGTTGTGGTGAATATGAAATGCATATAGCTTTGAATGTGGCAACCATGCCACCGTCACCACACACATACGGTCAACCTTCACAATCGGTACCAAAGGAAGAAGATAAGATCATTACCTTCAGTGCCAAAAACACCCCCACTAGCACTTTTTGGCTCCCTGGTTTAAGGACAGATACACCAGAAGATGATATCAATCAATGGATATATCGTGAAGAGCCCCAACTAGATCCTCCCCTTAAGGAATATTTTCAGGAAGCATACCCTTGGTCTGCTAAGTTCGCAGAGAAGCATAATTATCAAGGTGGGGGTCTAGGTAAAGAAGAACAAGGGTGGCTACAACCTATTGATGTATTGAAGCTTCCATAGAATTCAGGCCTAGGATATGACAAAAATCAGAAAGGCCTTGCAACATCATCCAATGCTTCCAATAGTGTTAGTGTGGACAATGGTTCCTTAGAAGATATACCTGAGGAAGATTTCATCATACATGCATACGATGATGTGGATCATGGGGACCTTTCATCCATGTTTGATTGCCTATTCGTCTTTACCATTAGCCTTTCCCTACGCCATCTCGAACTTATTGACTGGGACCTACATGGTAACATACTTGTCAGTGTATCCTTGGACGCATATGTCAACCTTATGGGATTAGGGGAAGATAAACACTCTAGTTGCAAAAGTAAAAACAAGAAAAGTCAAAAACGGTCATCTAGTGAAAACCTCCCTGAGGCACTTCTTGACCTGGAAATTTTTTTAATAAACGTTGCATCCAACAGAAAAAACCTCAATGAAGTGTTGGAGGATGGAGATGTTCATCATCCCCTTTTGGGAACTCAATTATCTACATGATCATCCATCCTAATCGAAAAACTCAAGAAGTCAATTTGGGTACTGCAAAAACCCTGAAGATCACCTACGTAGCCAAATCATTATCATAACAAGAATATTCCATCATTGTCTACCTACTCAAAGATGGAATCATCAACTTTGCTTGGTCATACTCAGACATGCCAAGTCTGGACCCTACTTTAGTAGTTCACCATCTGGATGTTCGCCCAAACGCCAAACCTGTCAAGCAGAAACTCATAAAAATGCATTTGCAGGTAGCATTGTTAGTCAAGAAAGAATTGGAGAAATTATTGGATGTTGGATTTATCATACCCATCGACTATTCTGACTGGATCTCCAACATAGTACCTGTCATTAAACCTAACGAAGAAATTAGGATTTGCACAGACTTTTGGGACCTCAACAAAGTCTGTCTGAAGGATGACTTACCATTGCCTAATATCAACATGTTGGTTGACCTCACTGCTGGACACGAGATGTTGTCCCTCATGGATGGCTTCTTTGGCTTTAGTCAGATTCGAATTTCACCCATAGACCAGCACAAGACCACTTTTACAACACCTTGGGGTACCTTTTGCTACAATGTTATGCCCTTTGGTCTTAAGAACATGGGGGAAACATATCAATGAGCAATGATTGTTATCTTCCATGACCTCATCCACATTATCATGGAAGATTATGATGATAAATTTTTGGGAAAGTCCAAAACCAGAGCAAAGTAACCTACCATTCTAAAAAAGATCTTCGAGCAGTTGGAACAGTACAAGCTAAGACTAAATCTGAAAAAGTGTGTGTTTGGCATTACATTAGGAAAATTGTTGGGCTTCATAGTCTCCCGAAGGGGCATCAAGGTTGATCCCGCCAAAGTAAAAGCTTTCATGGATATGCCTCCACATCGAAACCTGAAACAGTTAAGAAGTCTTCAAGGAAAGCTACAATCTATCCATCGGTTTATAGCCCAACTTGCAGATAAGTGTCATTCATTCACCCACCTTCTAAAGAAAGACACCACCTTCAAATGGAATCAACAGTGTCATTTGGGTTTTGATAAGATCAAAGAGTACTTGGCCCACCTGCCAATCCTTATGCCACCTATTCCAGGAAAACCCCTCTTGCTATACATCTCTACCACTTCAGTCGCACTGGGAGAATTATTGGCACAACATGACGAGTCCACAAAAGAACGAGCAATCTATTACATTAGCTGAACATTGGTTGGTTATGAATTAAATTCTTCACCAATGGAGAAATCCTGCTTCGCAGTGGTCTTCAATACACAAAAGCTCAGACATTATATGCTCAGCCATCCTATCAAACTAGTAGCGAAAATTGATCCACTAAAATATATGTTGTCCAGGACCACCTTAACTGGTCGCATGGCTAAGTGGTTCATTCTCCTGAGCGAATTTGACATAGAATATGTAGATTGAAAATCCATAAAAGGACAAGTTATAGCCGACCAGTTGGCCGATGCACCCCTAGTAGATGCTTACCCTTTGGTCACCAAATTTCTAGATGAAGAATTATTTACAGTAGTAGAAGCACCCACTTGGATATTGTATTTTGACAGATCCTACACTCATAATGGATCGGGGGTAGGAATTTTGTTTGTTACCCCTCAAGGCGATTACATCCCGAAGTCATTCAGATTGGCATTCTCGTGAACCAACAATATAGTTGAGTATGAAGCCCTCTTCACAGGCCTCAAAATTGTAAAAAAGTGGCACATAACTTACCTAAGAGTCTTCGGCGATTCCTTGTTGGTCATTAAGCAGGTTAATGATGAGTTCTTGACAAAGGATGAAAAGTTGCTACCCTACAAACACATGGTGGACGACTTCAAGAAGTATTTCACCTCCATACAATTTGATCAGATTCTCAGGGTATAGAACAAAGTTGTTGATGTCATGGCTACTATTGGCTCCTTGATCGACATGCCCAAGGATCGAACAGAATGCAAGTTCCTCATTGAACAATTCTTAATCCCAGCTGTGATAGGTCGAATTAGGTGGTTAGAAAGCAAGCAACAAGCCAAAGAGGAGTGCAAATAAACAACTTAAACAACCTACACTTCAAGATTAGCCTAAGGTAGAAACAAAACAAGACAAAGCCACAAAATGGAACTTTATACCTTGCGTTGAGTCGATTCTTTGGTTGGCCCTTCGATCTTTGACGTGTATGCTCCTTGGATGGCAAGATGCAAGCTAGATGAGGGTGTGAAGATGGATGCAAGTGGATGAAAATGTGAAAATGGCTAAGTAGAGGTTGAGAAACAAAACTGCAAGAGTTTGGCTAGCACAAATGATCTCCCCTAAAATGAGAGAAAAGAGGGGGTATTTATAGGATTTTTGAAATCCTAGGGGAAATGGACGGTTGAGATTGATCCACCAAATATCAAGATGTAGGGCTAAGGTGAGTTGAGAACTCACAAGCCCTCACATCTTGACATGTAACATGTGAGATAGCCCTAAAAGGTGAAGTGGACATGGGGTGGAAAGATAGGACATGACATGGAGGGGGTACAAAGTACCTTGGGATTGGACAAGATCTCCTCATAAAGGAGGTACTAGCCCATGTGGGTGAGAGGACATGTGAGGAATTAAAAATTCCTCAAATATTCACATGGGGAAGGTGGATGCTTGGATGAATAAAAAGGAATTAAAAATTCCTTGGGGGATGGGGAGAGTTGACTAAAAATGGGTGATTAGGATTGTGCAAGTACTTGATTAGATTAATTAATGAAGATTAGAAGAGGGTTAGATCTCACATGTGACTTGATGTGACAAGTCAAAGATCACATGGGGAAGAGTAATGAAGGATTAGAGGGGGGTTAGGTGGCTAAGAGAGATTAGAGGCCAACTTGCAAAAGTTGGAGGATGTGACACATCCTAATCAAGGATTAGGCATGTGCACATCCTAATGATGGGATTAGAAGAAGGATTAAGATAAAATAAAAATGATGGAGGATGTGATATGAAGGGAATTAAATAAATGGAATATTTATTTAATTCAATTAATGGAAGGAGGATTAAAGAGATAAGGTATTATTGATTAAATACCTTAGGAATTTGGCAGAATTAAAGATATTAATTAAATAATAGTAGTATTACTTAATTAACGAAACTAAGATGAAAGGGGATGAATTTGGATAAATTAAGTGTCCAAATTTAGACATCTACATTTTGCCCCTCTTTGAGATGGTGTTACGAAGTAGCATCATTTCAAAGAATATTAAAATATAGAACCTGGAAGAAGATGGTTAGATTGGGAAAGATGCCCCAGTCATTCAAAGAAGTGACTAGGAAGAAAGATGGTGGGGGGAAAGATGAAAGTTAGGGATGAAGGATGCCCCCTCGAGAGGACATGCGGGTTCAAGAGAACACGGGTGGGCTCTCGAAATGGATGAGATGATGCAAGAGGAGTTGAAGAAGATGATGCAAAGCAATGGAAGATTGGGAGGGGAGTGTGATGAAGGATGAATGGATGGGGGATGGGATGGGGGATGAAATGCAATCTAAATGCAATTTGCCATCGTTCGGGCCTTGATTTTTGCTATAGCATAAGACACAAGATGCCAGGTATGAAGAACCAAGGAAGATTAGTGTCTAATGCAGAAAACAAACATAATAAACAAGAAGGCTATTCCAACACCCCAAAGTCACGATGACCTTGGTCGGGCCAGGTATTGGGATAACCACAAGCACACAAGGATGCCCAACGTAACACAAGACCTCAGGGATCTTGGTGGGTACTACGTGGGACAACCGAGAAGATAGAAAAGATCAAGATACACCCCTATGTTGACAAGTCAAAGCACACCATGATATGATGGATCAAGGCGACCATGACAAGTGATGATAGGGAGCTCAAATGATAAACAAAATCCAAAAGTATCAAAAGATCACAATGAATTTCAAACATCCTTTGCCATAGGATCAATCAGGGGGATGGATGGGATTGATGAGGTCTGTTAGGAAGGATGCATCCTGTTGAGACCGATGATGGATACTAAATTAAAAGATTGATATGACGCAGGATATTCAGAACTGATTGGATTTGATGATACAAGTGAGTCTCATTTGTTAAGATCTAGCTAGATAAGGGCATAGCTTGATGACACGACACAAGAGAGGAGACTAACACACCCTAGCAACCTAGGGGCTCAGGGGCCGATCAAAGATTAGCCTTGCCTACGTGGAAGCGCAGAGCCCTCGTAGTTCGACAAAAGGCTGATGACAAACCATGATGGAGATTTTGATGGATGACCAAGATGGGATGGAGAACAAGAGAAAAGTGGACAATATAGATCGATGATGGATGGAACATGATAGATGATAGAGGATTGGATGGAACATGATAGAAAGACCGATGATGGAACCCCGGGGTGTAGATCAAATGATCGACCTTGCCTACGTGAAAGCACAGGGGCAACGTAGTTCGATGGAAGGCCAAAGACAAGTGATGGATGAAAGATGACGAGATAACCCTAGATAAGGGGATAAAATGATGGAACTGACATGACAGAACAAGATAGACCAGATGGATTGGATTGGATTGGAGGATAGTGACTATATAAAGCTCAGAGATGGGATAGTTATCCAAATCATCAAAGATGAAGTGGGCAGATGACATGCCATATAGATGAATGATGAGATGATGAACGATGAGATAGAATAGATGACGATAAGATAGATGACATTGGATTGCGTGGGGAAAAGCCTAGAGCTAGATACCAATGACAAGGGATTATGAGATGAGATGAAGGGAGAGGATGGGGGGAGGAAAAGGATTGTTTGGGTGGATTGGATAGAGGGATAAGGATTTGGATGAGGAAAAGGTGACCAGACGGATAGATTACTAATCCTTGGAACTAGAAGGTGAAGGGTGGGAAAAGATGGAAGATTACGATTGATGAGAGTTTGAAATGATAGGATGTTTGATGAAGGTTTGAGATGATAGGAGGTTGGATGAAGTTTTGAGATGATAGATGAAGGTTTGAAATAAATGAATAGTTACATGGAATGAGTGAATGGATTGATTAGAAGGGAGGAATATGACCAAATTGAAGAAGATTGAGGGAGGAATTGAAAGACTTTGTTCGATATCCAAAGATCTTGACTGCAGAGGGGTTTGGGTAAGCTCAGATTGGGATAAGATTAAAGCTCAGATGAGGATAAGATGAAAGCTCAGATGAGGATTGGATTGAAGACTAGAATGATTGAAGGAGATGAGTGGACATGATTCTACACCGAGTTCCAGGGTTGAAAGGGCGTAAAGTGTTGACAATCAGATTTTTCCAAATTTGGCAATTTTTACAAATTGTCAAATTTTGCCATTTTAGGAAACTTCATGGTCGTATGTTTGAGAGTCCCAATTTTTTTCAAGAAATACCCATTGGTGAGATAGGATGAATTGCCAACTAAAATCCCAGATTCGGGATATGCATTTTGAGTTATGAGTGAAAACAATTTTTCAAAATGTTGGAAAAAAACACTAAATTGGGATTTTGAGGGTCAAGATGAAAGTTTGAGGCCCCGAAAATAGGTCAAAACGGGTTCCAACGGCTTTCAAAGAAACCAATTGGAAATCCACTCGTTATCACATAACGCAACCACCCGTCAAATTTCAGCTCAAACGGACACCTGAGTCAAAAGTTATGGCCTCTGGAAGTTTGGTGTAAAAATCAAAAC
>VDFB02392183.1:0-31622 GCA_007258455.2 Sequoia sempervirens | reverse complement strand
CTGGGAAAAAATTAAACAAATAAGAAAAAACTAGGGTTTGTCTAAGTTTTGAACTTATATTTTAGAAAGAATGAAGAAGGAAAAAAAATGAAGAAAAAATAAATGGAAGAAGAGAGAAAGAATGGAGCAAATTCTAAAAACAAAAACAACATAGTTAATTCTTGATACAAGTAAAACTGTTTGAGATTTGGCCTCCTATGTTTGGAAATGAGAGTTAGTGAAATGGATCACTTAGTTCTTAAAAGACACGCATGACCCTTTTTTCATTGTTTTTAGAACTTTAATTGCTTTTTATCCATTCTTTTTTGCAGAGTTCTGAGTCCTGACCAGCAGCCTTTCTGATAATGTGAATTGGGTCTGTTGGGCTCACAGAGTCCTGCATGAGTCATGAGTCAGTGGTTATTTGCTAAGATTCAGCAAGTCTTATGGCTATAATGAATTTAGGAAAAAATGATCTTAATGAACGAAGATTGAAGGATGGTAGGAATCAACATGGGCAAGGTCTGAAGCGAAAATTGAAAACCATCAATGTGGGGTGCTTCTGTGGACAAATTATATTTCCAGTTTTTGTTTTTGTTAGGGATTTTGTTCAGGATCTGGGGTTTTGATGAAATCCTAACTAGGGAGAAGAAACCTGTGTTTGGCTTTTCATAGAATCTTTGGAATTGCTGTCTACAGATGCCTGAAAATGTCTATCCACTGTTGCCTCAAATCCCGGAATCTGACAGAAAAGTTTCTGGGCCATTTGGCTTTCTACATTGTCCGATTTATGACATTTTTAAAGTGAAGACAAGAGGGGCAGAGATGTTCTTGTGTGACATAGGTTACTATTAAATACTAACATAACGTTTCTTTTTAATAAAACTCGTGCATCAGTGCTAACACCTTTTCCTAAGAATAAAATGGTTTATGAAGATCAGGGGCTACATCAAGGAAGAAGGCAATTGAAATAATTTTAAAATTTATGGTTTGACAACACTATATCTTTAGTGGTTAAATTTTGATATACTTTGGAATCTTTAGAAGTCGTCAATAAAGTGTTAACTGTTAAACAACTTGAGGTGAAGATATTCCATGAAAAATATTACCTTTCTGGGAATCTAAGGAAAATGTTCAGTAATTATTACATATTCTTGTTTGAAATGAGCAGTTACAATTCTATGGTTGTATGTGGATATGAATTTCAGTGGTCTGATCTCCTTTTTCCTTTTTCTTTTTTTGATTGTCTACAGGATAACACATCCTGGACCAGGGCTACCTGCAGAACTTATCCAAGATATGTTTGATAGAAAACGATCGACCATGCAAGAGGGAGTTGGGCTAAGTATGTGCCGGAAGCTTCTCAAATTAATGGATGGTGATGTGCAATACATGAGGGAGTCAGGAACATGTTATTTTCTTGTGAACCTTGAACTTCCACTGGTCCACAGAGAAGATGCAGGGAGTGCCAAATAGATACTCCCTGCAAGTATAAATCCTCTGCAAATATAGAAAAAAATAATCCTCCATGGAAGTGGCCAAATGCACAAAATTATTTGCCTCACCAAAGAACCTTCTTTGGTCTTTGGTCTTTAAGAGTGGACTCATGTACAAATAAAATGTCTCAAGACCTTGAATCAGATATGGATTAACTCTAAGCACAAGACAAATCATCCTCAACCTCAATCTCTGTCCAGATTTTCCGCAATAACAACAGAGAACACCTGTAAGTAAAGAATTAATCCTAAACAGAGCTTGTGAATTCGACTTGTGAAATATGTATGCTGTATTTTTTTTCTGCCTGAGTTTAGTGCTGGAAACACTCAGGAGAATTACGTGATACACTATACTTTGACCTATGTATGCTGTATTTTTTCTGCTTGGATTCAATGCAGGAAGCATCTGCTATGGCCCAAGAATCCATGGAAGTGAATTGACTTTTGTAAAACAGTATGTAACCTCAATAAATAAACTTTCTGTAAGCTTTTTGGATATTAATAGGTGATGTTGGAGTCCTCATGGATATCATTGTCGTGGGATCTGTTTTCAAGGCTTTTATTTGCATTTGCTACTGAATATTAAGGGGCATTGGAAAAGTGTGCAGTGCAAAAGGAAAGTCGTTATGCAAACTTCTTTTTATGTTGAGAGGTGTAACCTATAGCTACATTTGGGGATAGGGGTGTGGGTGCATATTGGAGTGGTTTTTATTTTCTATTTTATGATAAAGATATTGGAGATCTATTAAGGGGCACAGCCCGACAAGAAAAGCATACATATTCAATAAAGACTATACACTTGTGTATAACCCATGCAAGGGTGACAGGGTGAAACGAAAAGGCATAAAAATAAAACAATACCTTCCTATTATTTTTTCTTATATGAGAGGGCGACCAACATGAGAGTGTGTTAATTTTATATTGGGGCCGCCAACACCACCAAACCACCTTTGACATCAATGACAATATATTTCCAACGATCTCCCCCTTTGTCATTGGTGGCAACATTGTAAAAAAATAACATTAGAATGCAACATGACCATACTTCTCCCCCTCACTGAAATGCTCCCCTTGATTGACATGCTCCCACTTACTCTACTTCTCCCCCTTTGACATCAATGGCAAAGGCTTTTTGAGGCTGAAATAAGGCAATGAATAGCTCTCCTTGAGCATACGTTTCTTTAGAAGAATTTAGTGATTGGATGAGAGTGATATCACTCCCAATGTCTCCCTTAGGTACTCAAAAGTCTCTTTTGGAAGTGGCTTTGTGAAAATGTCCACAATTTGTTTTTTTGTAGCAACATACTCCAACTTCACTTGCTGATCAATCACTTGCTCTCTTAAGAAATGATATTTGATCAGAATATGCTGTCTTGGAGTGCATAACCAAATTCTTCAAGATGTTGATTGCACTTGTATTATCACAAAATATGGAAATGGGATGCTCATACTCAATCTTAATATCCTTCAAAGTTTGCTTCATCCAAAGGACTCGAGTGCAACAAGAAGTTGTTGCAATATACTTTGCTTCTGTTGGGGGCAATGAGATTGACTCATGTTTCTTACTTAATCATGATACGAGATTGTTGTTAAGAAAGAATGCATCTCCACTTGTGCTTTTTCTATCATCAATATTGCCAACCCAATTTGCATTTGTGTATGTTGTGAGGGTGAAATCTTCACCTCATGGATACCACAACTCGAATCCATAGTGCCTTTTAGATATTTGAATATTCTCTTTACCACTTGCACGAGTTTCCTTTGGTGTTGCCCGAAACTGTGCCACCAAACCAATTGCTTGTATAATATCGGGTTTTGTCACTATAACATATAGTAAACTTCCAATTATGGACCTGTATAGAGTTTGGTTGGCCTCAATAGATTCATCATTCTTACTCAATTTGCATCCTGTAACCATTGGAGTGCTCATTGGATTGCAGTCTGTTGGTTGAATATTTTGCAAACTTGTGAGGTTTAGCAAAATGGTGGTTTAAGCCAAAGTGTGTGAGATAAAACTCTCCTAATTAAGGGAAGGCTCCCCCTTTCCTACTAACTAAAACAAATATGGGTAGAATGATAACCTTTCCTCTTGTTTCAGGAAAGATTATTTTTTTTTTCTCTTCATAGAAAAGTAACATTTAACTTTTAGATAAACTCTTATAGCAGCTTGTAATAAAATCGAGAGAAAGTAAATGAAGTTTCCTGAAAGCACAAAGACTTCCGTCACTTCCTCCAGGACGAGAAAACAATTTCAAGCACAAAGTCATGAAAATTTGAGATCCTATCTACCCTTTTGAAAGATAATTTGAGAACAAATTGCAATATATAACAACACAAAGTCTGTAAGTATAATGCATTCAAGAATCACCTAATATGAGAATTATTACGAGCACAAAGACTTATAATTCTTCCCAATTCCTAATCACAAATTAAGCTAATTTAACCTTTCAAACTATGAATTCAAACTTTAATACTTGTAGCACAAAGTCTGCAAATATTTCAAGTGAAACTCTCTTTAGCAATTTTCCACAATCTCCAAATAATCACAAAGTAATGCTCCAAAATGACATAAAAACACAATGGATGCAAAGTAGGACTTCAACACAAAGTCTGAAATTTCCAACTATTTGATATTACTTGAAAAATAACAACTTATAACTATAAAGTTCAAAGTCTTTGAGTACAAAATTTTGCAGAATTTTCTTGCTTGCCAAAAAGATGAAGATTACAAAGGACCCTCTCAAGTATTTATAGGAGAGAGGTCATGAGAAAAAGGTGGGAGGATCCCAACTAACTTGAGAAATTCTCTCAACCACTAATTACTTGCAATTGACTTATTTCAAGTTACAATCCTAATTTATCTTGACTTGTAATTTGATTACATGTAATTACAATTTCTGCCTTTACATGTAATTTGTCCAAAAGGAACAAAACTGAAAATTAAATAACACTTCAATTATTTCTATGGCTGTCTTTGAAACATTGGAATTTGTGAATGAAATTCTGTAGTTCATCAGGATTCGGTCCTCGAGTGTTTTTGGCAACAACAACCATCTTGATGATGGTATCAAAACATCTGATGATTGACAATCAATGCTCTCCCAATGCAATCTGCATCTTATTAAGAAATGCATGATGATCTACAAATTTGCTGATAAATTGTGCAGTGAAGGTTTCAGCGTCTAGTTCTTGATGAAATTTTGCTGTTAATGTTGAAAGTATAGCATCTTCATGAAGTATTTCACCATTTTGATCCTCTAGCTTGCAAGATTCTTTTTCAAAACTTGAAGTGATATCCTGTTTTGCTTCAACCACTATCTCTTGAGCAACCTGTATATCTAAAATGAGCTCTTTGAATACCAATGTTTTGTTTAACAGGAGCTCTTCAATCTCAATATACATTTTCTCTGTTTGGTATTACTGCATTGGCACATAAGATTTCCTAACGTTCTTCATTTAAAGTATAACAATTTTTCAAATATCTTTCCATAGGTTCCAAGCTTTGTTTGAAAGTGTCTGAAGTTTGGTGTAGTTTCAACTTTGCTATCTTTACATTAATCATTATGTCAAGGCCCTTTTTAATCACTTGAGTACTTTGATTTATCAATTGATCAACCCAAGAATCAACTGCCCTTGCTTTTTGTCCAGCCTTTTCAATTTGTTTAATGGATTCTTCAGAAATAGAGGAAGACAATGAATCAACTATCTCTGAAGATTTGGTAATCTTTTGAATTATTGATACAAGTTGTGCATTCTCCTCTTTTAGCTTTTCTTTCTTTGCCAAGAGTTCATTATAACTGCGTGTCAAGACTGTTACTGAACTTTGGGCATCTTGCATCATGCTAGCATGTGTTTGTTTCCCTAAATCCATCCTGGTGAATTTGTAGTCAGATACTTGCATCTCTTCTGGTGACTTGTCTGCAAGAGGTTCAACTATTTCTGCATACTTCATTCTATTGCTGTCCACAACCACCCGTGAAACCATTTTGGCTTTCTTTGCAACCTTTGGCTTTGATTTCTTCAACTGCTGGAAATCAAACACATCAGGAGAGATTGCCTGTTTCTTACTTTTAAAGTGACTGAAATCAACCATGGAGGAAGATCTGATGTATTTGCATTTGAAACAACAACCGTGGTTTGTGCAGAAACAGATTCATTCTGTACCACAGTTGTTACCCTAGGAGATGTCTCGGTTTGAATTGCAACAAGAGTTTGTTCAGATGACGTATTGTGATCAACATTAGCCTTAAAGCAATCAAAACTTGTAGCTGATGTATCTATTTCTGGAAGTGTCATCTGTGATGTTATTGGATACATTGGATTGGCATCAAAAACATTCTCCAAATTATCATGCATGTTCTCCATAGAAGTGGTCAATGTGGATGAAGTTGAAGTATGAAGAGCAACTTTCGTAGGAGCAATAGAAGGAACAAAAACTGTTGAGAAAGAATCAACATCACTATCAATTTGAGACATAGGAGACAATATTGATATTGGTGCAACATCAATATGTGGAGACATCATACTTAGAACAGTAGGAGATTCGAGAACATCTCCCTCTTGCTGATCAATGATTTGGATCTGCGTCTCTTTAACTTCCTTCCCTTTTAATGTTGTTTTCTCCAAAGGTTTTTCCACAACACGACTGACTTTTAACTTAATTCTGGTTCCTGAAGAAGAAGCACCTTCCTTGGACTTGTCTCTGACTTCTGACTTCAATCCAACAGGTCCAGCTTAATCATCATCATCATTAACTCTAATTTTTATGGTTTTGACACCTATACTCTTGAGCCAAGAATTAGTATTTGCCAAAACAGATTGGAATCTGTTAAAGATAGAACTTGATTCTTTATGAGACCACTGTATTGCTGGAATGGAAGCGTCAACAACTCTTTGTTCCTCATATTCTGGATCTAAAATCTTCCCATCAGCAATCACTCCTTCTGGGATCAAGGTCAGATTAAGATCAATAATTTGTTCCACTGTGAGCCTGCAATAATCCATTCTACGGATGTCCTTCTCTATTCGAAGATCTACCCAAATATCTTCAAGGCGATGTACATGTGTGAAAACTCTTTTTATCTTGTCCTTCATTCCTCTGTAGTCGAAATCTGTTCTTGCCTTGAATCTTTTCAATTTGATCTCTTGAATTTCAGTTTCCATTGCCTTTGCTTTTGAGGTAGTTGTCAAAGAGTATCTCCCAATCTGCAATGGATTATGAGATGAGATACTTACTCTAGTTTTATGTTGTACAACTTGTCGTGCATGTACTGTCATTAACTGCCTTGCAAGCTCCATTAAAATGATTTTATTTGTTGGGTATCTTCGAAGCATGTATGGCTGATCTTCAAAACAACTAACTCTCATGTAGGTAAAAGTGGGGAACTGGAGGAAGAGACAACCATATTCATTGACCTTCTTCCAAGCAGCCTCAGATACTCTGTTGTTTTGCAAGGTCTTGTCAAATAGACACATGAAATGACCAAAGAATGCATCTTGGACTCTTCTATATTGAATCCTGCTTGGTCTCAAAGACAATTGATCATAATACTCCCAAACTAGAACTAGTGATCTATCTCCTTTGGTAGAAAGGTCTGGAAATTGTCTCAATGAAGCTGCTATGTAGACCAAATAGGAGTTCATGTAGAATGTGAGCATAGTGGGAACTTGTGCAAGTTGCTCACATAAACTATCACTGATTATCTCACCCCAAAAGATTGGGTGTTGCACCTTCCTTATCACCACTATGAACTTGTACATCCACTTCTCAAAAACATTAGAGAATTTTAATCCCATCATCCTGCTCAAGAGTGTGATTATATCATTGATTTCTTCTTTGAATTCAGATCAGTATAGCTTAGGCTACCAAGACACACAAGTTCGATGCTTCAGAAGCCATTTAGTATTGATATGTTGTATACAATCTACTTTCTTTGGTTCATAGTGATCAATAGCACTCTTTATTGAGATGTCCGAATATATTGGCGCATCTGGAACTCTGAAAATCCTATTAATGGTTTTTGGATAAAATCTAATGACCACATTACCATCATCATCTCTGATAGTTCTGAATTCTCTGTCAGTTTTGGATTCTCTGTCAAAGCGAGTTGCACATGTAAGGACAAACTTCGGTTCTAATGCAGCAACAGGAAAAGAGGAAACCAAATGGATGTGACTTTTCAACAACAATTGCATATCATGAGAAGTTGATTTCACAGTTCTCTTAAGAAACTCAGACATATCAACATGAATCTCCGTGTCTCTGATTTCTTCGATGTTTGAGACCACATGAGAAGTAGGAATCTCATTTTGATATTTATCATACTTGTACTTCATCTTTTTGTTCGGTGGAGAAGCTGGTTCCTTTGTCATCAAACAAGAATCTGCAAGGTTGCGATGAAAATTCCATGAAGTTAAGACATCATCAACATTAACAGGTGTAGACATGGCAAAGACTCTAACTCAAAATGGTGTTTTTGCTGTATGAGGGCAAAAAATGAGCATTATAACTCATTTCGGATCTTTGGAGGCTGATTGCAAGTGAAAGGGACATGTGCTTTTCATGAAAAATGGAAAAGTTAGATTGCATCTTTGAAAAGTACAAGTCAAAACTTTCAACTTGCATTTGCAGTCAAGCTCAAAAAGTCCGACTTTTAGGCACTTATAAGGCATTTCAGGATTTTGAAGGGTGGCTGCAAGTGAATAGTGCATTTTCGGGATTTTACGAAGCCATTGCAAGTTTTATTTTAAAAACTTGTACTTGCATTTTAGGCAAAAATGCCCTACTTGCAATTGATTGGAAAAATCCCAATTTGCTTTCTAGGGCATAATTTTTTATTCTTTTCTCTTTTCAAGAAAATGAAAATGGGATTATGGAGGAATGTGAATATGTAATGAAATGGAATGAAAGACGAATGAAAATGGAATGGAAACGTTTTCAGCTGATGGTAAAAATGGAGGCATATGAAATGAAAGGAAAGAGAGGCGTTTGAAAATGAAGCATATTCTGATATAAAATGAGAGGAATTTTTATGGAAGGCATTTTGAATGGAATGAAATGGAAAACACATTTATATTATTAAAAGCGTATGGAATGGTGTGAGATGAAAATGTGTTTTGAAAAAGACTAACAATGAAAAGTGCGTAGCATTCTCAAACGAACAATGACGTTTCTCATGAAGGCGTTTTGAGATGAAATAAAAGGAAAACACGTTTTTGTGAGATGGGGGCGCATGGAATGAAAGGTAAATGAAAACGCGTTTTTGTGAGATGGGATGGTGATTTCACAAAAAACGTTTTATTATTGGAGAAATTTCAAACATCAAACAATGACGCCTTGAAAACATGAAACAACCATACTAAAATAAAAAAGAAATAACCAAAATAAAGGAAAACATACCTGCAATAAGTGATTGCAAACTAAAAAGCAGAGAAAACCCTAGACGCCTTGTAAAAACACCGCCAAAGAAGTCTGATTAATCTTAGCTGAGGGCTCTTTTATTGCAACTAAACATTTAAGAATCTTCCATGAAAAGAGGAGAAGCAAATTCAAACACAAACTGCACTCTCCATTAATGGCGTCGGGATTTTTATGACTCAGAGCAAGCAATGAAGTGATTTCAAAATGATGTAAGCTTGAATTGGAGCTTTTGGAGGCTTTTGCAAGTTTGCACCAACTGAAATCGGGTTTTAGAAGAGCAATTGCAAGTTTATTCACATGAAAGACTCAAATCGGGTCTTTTTATGCATGTTACAAGTTACTTTTAACTTGAATCAGACTTTTTTTAAAGTGATTGCAAGTGATTTAAAGTGCAATCGGGCTTTTGAAGACTTAAAACAAGTTTATTCACATGCAATCAGACCTTTTTCAAGTCATTGCAAGTGACTTTAAGTGAAATCGGATTTTTTTGAAGTCATTACAAGTGACTTAAGGAAATCGAAACTTTTTGAAGTCTTTTACAAGTGACTTAAAAGAAAAAGTAACTTGCAAAGAACTTAAAAAGTTCCTACACTTGTAAGTTATTCAAAAAGTTCCTAAAAAGACTTTAAAAAAGAAAATTAAAAGCAAAAAACTTGCAATGGAGATAAAAAGTTCCTATTATTGACTTGCAATAAGAAACTAAATCCCCTACTTGCAGTGATGCTAGAAAAACTCGAAATTAACCAAAAACACACTAAAAATGACTCAAAATTTCATGAAAACGATCAAGAACGAAGAAAAATGGATACTCTAGGGAACCATATACCTAAAACTGAAATTTACCTATATCTGCACTTCGTAAAATGTGCCTTTGGAGAGAAAATCTTCAATTTTATTCAAAATTCAATAGGTTATCCCAATTTTTAACAAGTTAAAAATCAGGGACAACACAGTCCTCCATCCTAAATTTCTTCAACATTTCCTTGATATACTCCTCCATCCTATATTCAAAATTTTTGCAACCCAAGAAAGAAACAACTCACTAAGCATTGACATCTCAAATTCTTTTTGCATGTTCATGGCAAACATTTGACACAATTTATCACCACTACCTTAAAAATGATATCATCTACGTAGACCACAACAATCAACATGTCATCTCCTTCATTCTTGATATAGAGATTACTATCCACAATACCTCTTCTGGAACCTTGTTGTTGTAGCTACTTGTCTAGTCTTGAGTACCAAGCCTTGGGGGCTTCTTTCAACCCATAAAGCACTTTCTTTAGCTTGCAAACATAGTCCTGATTTTTTGATAAAATGAACCCATCAAGCTGTTCAATATACCTCTTCCTCCAAGTTCCCATTTAGAAAAAAACTTAACATCCATTTGGTAGATTTTGAAATTTTTGAAACTGGCAAGGGTTAAAAACATTTTTATAGCCTCAAGACAAGCAATAGGGGTAAATGTCTCTTCAAAATCAATCCCCTCAACTTGAGCATAGCCCTTGCATACAAGCCTTGCTTTATTATTGACAACTTGGCCATCGTCATTCAACTTGTTCATGAAAATCCATGTAGTGCCAATGACATTCTTATCCTTAGGTCTTGAGACAAGTACCCAAGTTTCATTTTTTCCCTATTTGATCCAACTCTTCTTCCATGGGTTTTACCCAGTACTTGTCTTCGGGCTTCTTCAAAACTCTTGGGTTCCACTTTATAGAGCAAGGACAAATTCACATGATTAGATGTATCAACTACTCTCCTCGTTTGAATTTTTGTATCTCTGTCACCAATGATTATATTTTATGGATGATCCTTTTGAACAAATCTAGATGGTGTCTTGGGTGGTGCTCTTGATGGAGTTTGGGTTTCTTTGTTCAAATTCTCCATTTTCAACTTCTTCCTCTATTTCTTCTTCTTTGACACTCTTCTTTCTGATGATCAACTTCTTGTGCTATTTCCTTTTGATGCCTTTTTTCATCAACTCATATTTGCACTTTCAACAATTTTGTGCAATCTTTTGTTATAGCATCTATAGGCCTTGCTTCTCATAGAATATCCAAGGAAGATACCCTTTTCACACTTGTAATCGAACTTTTCCAAATGCTTTGAAGTACTTCATTGATGCAGGCCTTCCCTTCCAAAATTCATATGGTGTTTTACTATTGTTCACCCTGATTTGTGCTCGGTTCAAAATTTAGACTATTGTATGCATCACTTCTCTCTATAAGGTGTGAGAAAGCTTAGACTCATTTAACATGGCTCTTGCCATTCCTTGAATTGTTGTATTTTTCCTCTCAACAACTCCATTTTGTTGTGGAGTTCTTGCGATTGAATAGTCTTCTTATTCCATGTTGCTCACATAATTTTTCAAATTCATTTGATGTGAACTCTCCTCCTTTATCAGATCTTAGACATTTTATTCTTAAACCAATTTCATTCTCTACCAAAGCTTTAAATGCCTTAAATCACTCAAAAGCTTCAAATTTTTCTTTTAGAAATGTAACCCAAGTCATCCTCGAATAATCATCAATTAATAAGATGAAATAACTCACCTTGCAAGCTTATTGTCCTTGTTGGCCCACATAAATTAGTGTGTACTAGTTCCAAAGGCTTTGATGTAGAGTACTCATTTGATTTGAAACTTGTCCTTGTTTGCTTTCCAACTTGGCACTATTTATAGATCGTATTAGACAACTTTGCTATTTTTGACATGTCCCTTACAACTTGCTTATTGCTAATCTTCACAATGTTATCAAAGTTCAAATGTCCCATTCTTTCATGCCACAACCAATTCTCACCTTCTTGTGCCATGTAGCATTTTTTTCTTTTGACTTCACGAAGAATATAGAGATTGTTTGTAGTTCTACTAGCATCTGTAACAAGTTTCCATGTGCTTGTCTTTCCAATTTTACAACTGCTAGGATGAAATGTGAGAGTGCACCCTTGATCACACAATTGAATCACACTTAGAAGATATTCTTCAACCCTTCGACATATAATACATTTTCATTGTTTGTCTTTCCATTGTAAAAACTAAGAGTGCCTTTTCCTATGATCCTTGCTGTAGCATTATCTCCAAACTTCACAGTGCCTCCATTTATTTCCTTCAAAGTGAGGAACTTGCTTTTATCCCTTGTCATGTGGCTTGAGCAACCATTGGCAATGTACCACTGATTTCATTCATTTTGCACATGGAGGTTTGCTTGAACTAGCATGGATTTCTCCCTCATTTCATGCTCTTTCTTTATCTTCCAAGCTTTTGTAGATTCCTCTTTTAGCTTGTCATGAACATCCTCGTTTTGTTTCAGAGTTTCAACAAAATCACTCCTACAAGAACACATTGTATGACCAAAATTACCTATAGCACAAAATGTTGTAGTCCATTAGAAGAGAAAATTGATTATAGTTCCTCTTTAGGAAACCAAAATATTTTGTTGCACGAACTCTACAATCCATTGCCTTATGACCAAACTTATTGCAAAAGAAACAATAACCATAAAAGGAACGTTGAAACATGTTCATTTGCACTTGCCTTTGAGGAAACAGTCTTCCAAAATCTTCATTGTTGCCTTTGTGAGGGATATTGATTTTCTGAGTGATATTACTTTCTCGCTTATTGGAACTATTACCATTGATAGGGTTTTTGAGCACATTTGCATATCCTTTGGACTTCTCATTTGTTTTCTTTGGTGACTTTGTAGCCTTAGAGCTTGAGCCTTCTTTGATGGTCTTTTGATTTTCTTCAAAACTTAGACTAGTCTTGATAAAAGGCGATCTTTGGGAGTTGATAACGTCCTCTAGAATTTCAGAGCTCTTTTCAAACTTCATGCTTCGATTTAATTGATTATTCGATTTCTCGAACTCCTTCCTCAAGGAAACAATCTTAAGCTCCAGTTTCTCACATTCCAATTCCTTTGCCTTTAGCTAATCTCTTACAACTTTTTCAATTCATTTTGTTTCCTCAATTTTAATCTTTGGATCCATGATCATTTTTTTCAATTCTTTAAGATTTTGAGATGATTTTGCTTTAGTTTTGCTGTCCTCTTGAAGTTGTGACTTTAGTCTCGAATTCCTTTTCTTGAGCTTTTCGATTTTATGATAGGCAAAATGGAGTTCCTTCTCAAGATCCTCTTCATCATCTTCGATATGTTATTTTAGATCTTTTTCTTCTATTCTTATGTCTTCATCACTTTTTGCTTCTATTGCCATGAAGAGTATTTCTTCTCTATCTCTATTAGAGAAGCTTCCATTGCTTTCTTTAGATTAGCTACTTGCTTCTTGAATGTAGAGGCTCTTTTTATGCCTTTAGAAGATCTTCTTTTCATGCTTTTCTCATGCACTCTTTTTCTTGTTATGGTGACATTTCATTCCTTTCTATTTTTTGTATTCCTCTTCCTCTTACTCTTGGCCTCTGGATATTTAGAAGTAAAATGACCTATTCTACCACAATTGAAACATTTTAGATTATACTTACCTTTGTGTTTGGCAGGTCCTTTCTTGAGCTTCCTCACAAAGTGAGCTTCTTCATCAATTGAACTTTCACTTGATTTGTATCATTTGTTCTTTATCTTCTTGGATTCTTTGAATGCGACTTCTTGTTTTGATGGCTTCTCCTTCTCCGTCCCCATTTCATATGTTGTGAGGATCCCATGCAACTTGTCCATCTTCAAGGTGTCTAGATCCTTCATTTCCTCGATGTCGGAAACTTTCACATCAAATCTCATGAGGAGAGATCTTAAAACCTTTGCACAATTATTGCATCCTCAACCTACTCTCCAAGACCTCAGATAGTGTTGACAATTTCATCCACGTGAAATAGATAGGCATCAATATTTTCTTCATTCTTCATCTTCAAACTCTCAAATTGTCTCTTTTGGATTTGAAGCTTGGCCTTCTTAACCTTGTCGTCTCCTTCATATATATTTTTCAACTTATCCCACATATCTTTTGCCAATTTGTAATGCATAACTTTCACAAACTTTGATGTAGATAACCCACACAAAATCACATTTTTGACTTTGGCATTATTTTCGCTTGCCCTCTTTTTGGTTTGATATGTTATTGGGGTTGTAAGAACAATATAACCATGTTCGACTAATTGCCAAATATCATACGCTAGAGTATTCAAATAAGTTTCCATCCTTATGCTCCAAAAGACATAATTCATTCCATCAAACTATGGTGCCCTATTTGAGGAGAACCCATATCCTTCTTGACTGGCCATGTGTGCTTCCAAGATCTACCTTCAAGCAGTTAGGCTACTCTGAAGGAACCCACTTTGATACTAATTGATGAAACATACACTTACATTGAGAGGGGAGGGTGAATTAGTATAGATCAAGCTTTTCTTTTCACAACTTAATCATCCATAGGATCTAGCAATTAAGAACATATGAAAACCATACAATTTTACATGGAAACCCTTACGGGAGAAAGCCACGGTAAAATATTGCTTGTATAAATCTTTCTTACAAATTTTGTAGGCACCAATCCATTAGAGACTCCAATCCCACCACTGAGCATCAAGATAACAAGAGGCAGCAATCTTTTCTAATAAGAGGCACCAACCTCTTGATCTCCTCAATTAGAAGGCTCCAACCTCCAAATGAATAATATGATAATTTATTTGCAATTTCTTCTTAGATCTGCCCTAACAACTGTTCATAAATTCGCAATACATTCACTCATAAATCAGCAATATAGTCTTCAATATTTCTGCTCATAGTACTGTCATAATTTTGCTTTCATTTCTATTCTCTTCTCACAAAATTGATGCTAAAAACCTCTCATAAATATGTTCACATATCTCTTGTAAATCTGCTCAAATATCTTTTTATTTTTGCTTTTCATATGAATAATATTCCTTGAAAATTGATTACCTTTACCTCTCACACAACCCTCTATTTATATTTGTCCCAAAACACCTCGTCACCCAAGGGAGGTGACCCTAAATGAAATTTATCTTATTTAAAACTACTTTCAAATGTGGGTGCCAAAACAAGGAGGGTTCGACCCCTTTGGCAATCAATTTATTTGCAATTTAGACGCCCACCAATGGGGTGGCTCTATGAGGGGAGTTGTCCCAATATTTCTAATTTTATTTTGCATTTTTAAACTCCTCCAAAGGTTGCTAGACATGGGTCAACCCATGTAGAAAATAAACCATCATTTTTGCAAATTAATTATCTTCCAAAGTCCAAGGGGGCCATTCAACATGAGAGTGTGTTAATTTTATTTTGGGGCCACTAACACCACCAAACCACCTTTGACATCAATGTCGGGTTCTGCCACAATATTGGTTTACACAATTTGGGACATTTTGATTTTTGCTGAAATCACATATTTTTAGAAAATATAATGATTCAAGCATTGAAGGGTTCCATTTAAAGGATTTTAATTGAGGAGGGTTTGATCAAACCCCCTTAGATCAAGACCCTTTGGATATAATCCTACTAGTTTTAAGCCATACCTATAATGGAGTCTCCTCTACACCTATCAAAATCTTGATAAAAAACCATTTTTGATTTACCTTTTAGGGGATCAAATGGATTCATTTAAAATTTATATTTTGTAAGTACGCAATCCTTATTATAAGCTTCCCAAAAAGTAAAACTTTAAATATATTTTTTAATTATTATATTTACTTTTTTATTTCTTGTGAATGTAAGTTTTTCACCAAAAATCAAACTCTTTGTTTTACACGTGGAAAAATAGTAGATTATAAAAAATAAAATAAAAAATATGTCATTGATATTGATGTCCTTGATCTAACAAAAAAATTTGAATTTCGATACACAAAATGGTTGTGTTAGAAATTAAACCTATGTTTAAATTGTAACTAGTTTGACTTCAAAACTTAATTAAGAAAAAAATATTCATATAACACTATGAAACCAAATGTATGCCCTAAATATCGTAGTTACAAATCTAAATTCAAAAAAAATAGAATTTTATTCTTCATAGAAAAAAAATGGTGTTTACTATTAAAAATTAATTTTTGAAGGAGATGGAAAAAGAAATGCAATTTAATTCCATTTTTTTAAAAAAATATATTTAGAATATATAGACAAAATGTCACAAATCACTAGTTTGCATCATCTTCAAATTTCTCATGGTTTAGCAGCTATAGGTGCCCAAAAGTGAATATCTAGTTAAATTTTTTTAGATTAATGCCAACTTTGGTCAAAAAGTGTAAACCACTATTGTGGGATCACCCTGCCAATATTTTTCCAACAATAATCTACTACATGTTTTCATATTCTATCTTCTAGCTTCAATCGAACTTTGTTGGGCAAACATTTTGATTTATCAATTTTCACCTGAACACAAGCAACCATGGAGTGAATAATACCATCAATTGTTGGTTCAATAAAAATAAATCTACCTAGTGTATTCCCAATGCTTTGAAAACAAGAATCAACCTAAAACTGCAAAGGGAGATAAGACAGATGAACTCAAATAGGTATTATTGGAGAATCTATGTAATAGGGTTAAAATTTGGAAACTGGGACTTTAAAAGATCTCAAAACCAATAGCCTTTGCCAAAAATGAAATCTTTTATCTTCCACCTGTTGATGCCTAAAATTGCTAGGCAAACAACCTTATGGGAAACTTAGTTAATGGGGGGACCAATTGTGCTAAACTGAGTAACCTCTAGGTTTTTAAAGAAGTCAACTCCTTCTGTATTTTGGGGGGTTTGGAATGGGAAAATGAAGCAGATATATAAAATAAAGTTTAATCTAAGGTGATGCGCCAAGAGTTAAGTATGGGCACGGTAAATATTTCTTTCATATGAGATTTAAGGGTCCGTTCAACAATTTGCATGTCTGGAAATAACATAAAGCATAGATGAAAAACCTAAGAAGTCTATCAGATAGCATAACATAACTTCCATACACATTTATTGAACAAGAAGAGTTCAAGACATGATCTAAATCAACAAATTTATATTGAAATTATAGAAGTCTTGCAGATAAACTACTAAGTACAAGAAACAACACAATATAATGTATTGTTCATTAACTAAGAAACATAGAGAACAAACAATATGACACAGTTTGTGAGTCTTAATACAATAATAGAAAAACAATACAAAAGGCTTACAGTCTTTTTCACTTCTTTCTATAATTTTTGAACCCTTTTTCCAAGAGCCGAAGTAGTATATATAGATAACCTACTGCCAGAGAGACAATAATCGAAAATATTCTAGGCACAAGCAATGATGTTCGTCACAATGATTCCCCAAGGCTGTTGCAACAGAAAAGATTCCTAAACATAGTATGTAGTCGCCTTTGAACAAGATGCGCCCCTTTGCAAATGATGATTGTGGTTCCAGAGTGGGAGTAGCGAAATTCCCATGAAGACACATGTTGCCTGCCCACAAAATTGGTTAGGATACATGGCACAATGGCGAGGCTTCATATTCATTCATGCCTTCCTTGCAATCAAATTCCTCACGAAGAAGACACGTGGAGAAGTCTTTATTTCAAGCGTTGACTGTGGGGTTTGCCAAAAGGTTGCTCGCGAACTGATGCAATCACATGGGCGGAGCTCAGAGGGAGAGCGAAGGAGAGAGGGCTCTCAAAGGCCTGCATGATTGACATGTGGCACAAGGGTGGGGCTTGAAGGAGAAGGGAAGAAAACCTTCCAAGGAGTGTGCAACATACACATGGAGCAAGCAGGTGAAGGCGCTTTAAAAGAGGTTCAAAGATATTCAAACACATGAGGCGCAGGTTGGGGCCGATGCAAAATAAACCATGACCACCCAAAGGGAGCTTAAGGATTTTAATGCACAACTTTTGGCGACTATCGAAGGAATTTCGCCTATGGAATGGAAACCCAAAATTTCTGGTGTGAAGACTAGAGCCTTAGCCATTGGGCAATGATCAGAGCTTTGAAAGCGTGGTCTGCAGAGGCAACCAGTTGGCCTCAGATGACATCGATAGGGCGCACAGATTCTCTTGCACTTCATGCAGATCGATTACTCCTTTGAAGGGCAACTCCATGGAGATCCCGGTCCCCGACTCGAGTTGAAAGAGAAGCCACACTATCTGATGGGTGCCGCCTTCAATGTCCAACACATTGGGAGGTTGATTGGAATCTTGAAAGGTAGATAAATCCCGCTACTTTTCCTCAATCTTTGCTGTGATATATTCCGCCGTGGCCACCGAATCATCAAAGAGAAAAGGGGAAGGCAAGCCCATTTGAGTCAAATGGGAGAATTGTATCTGCATTTTGTTCATAGTTCGACTCAGTCTTGTTGAGCAATTGCTAGCTTGGAGGATGGCCGCATGACAACAGATGAATTCTCTCGCCTTCTTGGAAACTATCCTCCAATCTTCAATCCGTGCGGTCACCAAGTCTGCATTCGCCATTGTGTACAACTTTCCCAACAACTTCTTTGCCTTGGGCACCTTTTCTACAATGAACTATGAAACTTGGTCCATTGTTCCACGCACCTCCCTACTTAAACCTGCTGCCTTCGCCATGAATTGGAGCGTCGATTGAAGAGTTAAACAAAAAGACTTGACTGTCTCCCAATAGGAGATATATAACTACTGGGCTACTAAAAAGAGATCTGATTGTGGAGCAGGGGTTTGGGGAGGATTTTTCAAAAGACCAATTTCCATCTCCTTTGACTCGACATCCTACATCAACTCTTCAATTCTCTTGTTTGCGGCGGAGAGTCGTTCCTACAGAGTCCTCAACTCGGCAAGCAATTGTTCCTCAGCCTGACCTTGCGTTGTGGATTCTTTTTCCAGGGAGAGCTTTACTTCTTAGATCTCCTTTTCAAACTAAGCTTGTTGGTCCTGGAAGTCCTTGTAATTTTGCTACATTTCCTGCTCCAATTGAGCTCGTTGATCCCAAAGCTCTTCATTCTTATGTTGCATTTCTCCCTCTACTCAAGCCAATCGGTCTTGTAACTCCTAGTTTTTCTACTGCAATCCGACAACCAGGTTGGGATCTAGGGACTGGAACTTTGCAAGTTCCTCTTGGAGTTTGGCCTTTTCCACCTGCGCTTGTTGAGACATTCATGCGATTTCAGCATCCTTAACTTTTTCCTTTTTTAGTAGGGTATCCAACCTTTCCTTAATGTTCTTGAGCTCCTCTTCTTCAGTTGGCAACTATGTTTGAGAAAGTTGGTAGTCACCACTCATTGGGTTTCCTCTATCAGCTCAACTTTGTATTGCAGTTGGGCTGCCTGCAGATCGATCTTGACAACATGGATCCTATAATCCTCGGGTTGCATCTCCCCTTGCGGTTTGATGGTGTTCAGAGTCATGGTTGCAAAATGCAATAACCCCTAAACTTCATTGAAAAGGGTCTGCACTCATGGCTTGATAGGCTTCACTACATCTTTTTCTTTTCTCTTCTAGACTTTGATAGCTCGTGTTGCTTTAGTTCTGTTGCTTTGCCCCATAAGTTCTGTTGGCGATTTAATTAATTCTCCGGTGAAGGGCGCACCAGGAGGAAGAGAAAAAGGGAATGAGAGAGTTGTGGTCTCAAATGATGTCTTCTTTGGTAGAGAGGCTATTAATGGGGAGAACAGGGGTATGTTATGCCAAGGTCCATTTTGGGAAGTAGCGAGAGGACTCATAGGGACCGGTGGCGGTAGCGGAGATGTAGAGGTAACCATTTGCTGGGCAAGTTGAGTTAGAGCCGATGAGATGGTAGCAAAAGGGGTGGCAATGGTGGGTTTAGACTGGGCTCCGACAAAAGGTGGAACAGACCGTGGGGGAGTAAAAGTTGCTTGTCTGATTTGGGAGAATTGAGAGAAACCTCCCGTGGGTGTGGAAGTAGAAAAGGGAAGGCCAATACTCAAAGTAATGGGAGATGCAGAGGTAGCAGGGATAACCAAAGATTATGAAGTGAGAAGAAAGGGAGAGAAAGATACTTGAGGTGTAGAGGACTCCGATCCTTGGCTCATTGTAGGTTCCTGCGAGCCTTCCCCTAGAGTTGCATTAGTGTGTGGCCTCTTGGGTGGAGAATTGTCCACCTCCATGACCTCCTGAGACTGCTGGCCTATCTTGAGTCTTTTTGCAGCCCATGTACGTGGTAGTGAGGCCTTTGATGCGACGTAGTCACTTGCGCGCTCAATGGAGCATTACCGGGCCGTTCCATCGCTTTTCTAGTTCTCTGTGTTTGGGCCTTTTTTGCCTCTTTTCTCTTCATTGTTGCCCTTGCTTCCTTTGGATCTACATCCTCATCATCACTTGCATCTGTATCATCATGACCTTTGTTCCATTGGTCATCAAATCTGACATCCATATGTAGTTCCGGGAATGGGGCATCAAGGCATCTGGTCTCTTGATGATAAATCCAAAACTGCGCAATTTTATTGTTACTCCACAGGTATTGCTTAGCCAATTGATTACGAAGGGTGGCCCCAATTTTGTACTTGTTATTAGGCTTTTCCAAGGGAAAATAGAAAGATAGCCATGGCGGCCTCCTATCCTCAGTAGGAACATAGGACAGGTCCACAAATAAATCATCCTGGTCCCCTGACTGCAGATTCTGTTGAGCTTCCTAGTAGGGCTGGGAGCTATGAGTCACCTTAACGTTCAAACCCACTAAGTTATTATCAGGATTATAATCCCATTTGTCACAAATTAATACTAGCCCCAGATGAGCCAGCTTCGCCTCTAACAAACCATGCGTCTACTTCTTTGTCATTATTACCGTATTGAAGCTCAAAGGGTATTTGAAAAAAGATTTCTTGTTCTTTCCTTTGCAAAACTTGACATCAATAATTGCCAGTTGCTGAAACACCTCAAGGGCCAATGCCCTGTCTATGACACATATCGGGAGTCAGAATGGTTCCTCGGTAAAACCATGCAGCCTAACAAAAGAAAAGTGCTCCCCTAGGAATTAGTCGCAAGGAGGAATAAAATTCTGCAGCCATCCTATTTGCTCGGTGGAAAGCCGATAAACCCTCACCATCCTTACTAAAATCTTGCAAAATCGGAGCCAGGAAACACTCGGAAAATGCATAGTAATCATAAGTTGCAGAAAGGAGGGGAGTCCACATAGAAACTGACCTTCTTACCCATTTTTCATCAAACATAGCCAAACCCATATGGTTTGTAAAGAAGATAGGGTTCTGGTGTAAAAACATGTGAGCAAGAAGAGAAGAAAACCTGAACCTATGTTGTGTGTTGTATTCCTTGAATTGGTTCAACATCTCCTAGACAAGGACTTCCACGAAGTCATACCAGAATAAAGAATGTTGTTTTCTCAATTGAAAACCCAGACCCATTTGAAACTCTAGAATGTCCTTGTCACTGTCCATGCTGCAAACAAAAGCCATCATAGAGAAGGCATCTTGCAAGTTTGAGTTAAAAGCATTGTGTGCAACCAAAAACTGTGGCGACTTTGCTGCATCTCCCCTGAGTCTTTTTGTTTCTTGGTTATAAAAGTCTAGAGCATATTTTCTGGTCCTCCAAAAATCTTCTACACCTTCTATAGTGAATGTCTCCATTCTTTATGCTCTAGAGCTCCTTTCGGTAGGGATGCATAGCATATTTCTAATAGCATCCACGCTGATCACAACCCTTAGTTTTTGGCCTTCAATGGAACTGGTATCCGGGTTGAAATGTTGAGCGCACTCATGAACTAGTTCTGGGGAGTGGTGCACAAAAGGAACCATATACTATGGGAGACCGCAGAACCATTACTTGTACGCCAAAGATTCTTGGCTATCAGTCTTTTTCATTCTCTTGTAGGCTGCTTCCCTAAGACTCTTAGGGTTAGTTTTGAGGATGGGGTCATGAATATTATCCCATTCTTCTGTTATCAGGACTTGTCCCTATGATTACTCTTCTCTATGACCCACGCGTGGGGCCATTTTGACTTTCCAGGAATCCCAAGCGAGACATAGGAGACATCATCGAAAATATTTTCCATCGGTGTTGCTAACATGGCATCAAATAAGCTTTGAACTGCCCCTCCTTGTGCTTCCATTTGAGGATTCTAGGCCATTTCATGAATCTGTAAACCTTTGCGACACTCAACTTCTCTGCAATGCACTTGGGTTCCTTTTAGCAAATTGTGTACTCAAAATTCCTCGCAATGAATTGCGTACTCAAAACTCTTAAGTGCTATTCTTCTGCATGCAACACTTAGCCTTTCCTTATTTAGGACTTGGAAACAATAGCTGTTTCAAGCAATAAATTTGGCACATATCGCTGGCTCTTTTGTGCATGCAAAATTAATTCCCACTCCTTTCGAAAAGACAATAGTTCATAATGAAAATTAGTCATCATGACCTATGGTACCATCCCTTGAGAAATTGAGCCACAAATTGAAGGCTTATGAGACCATTCACATTCTTTTCAATTAATAACTTGAAAAGAATGATTAAGCAAGAAGGCACAATAATTTCACTAAGAGATTTGAGTTCATCCTTGGAGACTGAAAAAACGTTCACAGCGTGACACCTAGCACTTGATCGTGCGGATTATTACTTGTGCCTGCCACTAGTTTAAGCTAATTAATTACTTCTTCCTAACTTGCACGCAACAATTCGTACACAAAAAACACAACTTGGTGACATTTTTGAGTTTGCACCTGGTGGGATTTTTGAGTTTGCTCTCAATGGGATTTTCGAGTTCGCTCTTGATTATCATTATGCTTATCGTACACATAGCTCGACAAGATTTTTCTATAAATAGACTTAAGGAAATCAGTAGAATGTGCACTTGGTAATTGAGACTGTAGATAGACGCAATGAATACTCCAATTAGGCTAACTAACAATAGGTTGCAGGTAGCTTTTTTAGGTGAAATTTCTAGTAGAAATTTAAAGTGCATGACCAAGAACAAGCATTCTCTGGCAATAATTGCGATAAAATGGGTACTGGGGAGTGATTGCATAGAGTACAAGGACAAGTATAGAGTAAATACTGACATTTTATCTCACTTCGGTTCCTCTTTGCTTGACATACAGGGCCCCAAGTAGATGATACTGCGACTCACCATGGAAATCTTCCCAAAGCGCTACCTCGAAGGCCTTGGCAAAGTTGTGATGAATGCGGTGTATAGTCTTTGTCTTCCCACAACAACTGATCTCCACCAACACATTGAAGAAGATGCAGTGGTGCCCTGGGTGCCATTCTTGAACTAATTTCACATTATGACGATTGGAGAACACCGCAAAAGGGTTTCTCGTGCTTGCCACTTCCTACTGAGATGCTACATCATAGTACTTTTCTACGACGTGGAGTGGTACACTGACTTTAGAAACCTGGTGTTTCGTCCCCCACTTGCTGTTGCTACTGTCCTTGTTGAACCTATTGCGGCTCCAAATGTTGTTGATGGGGTTGTTCCTGATGCTGCCCTAGTTTGAAGAATGAACTCTTTTCTCTTGCATTTTGTATATATTCCTCAGAAGGCTTTTAATACACATACTTGAAAAGATGCTTAGTATATATATATATACTTGAAAAGTATGGCTTGAGAGCCATTTTGTATTGTAATGTTCCAAAGTATATATTACCGTATAATGAATATAAAACTCCTTTTGTCAAAATTTTGTCTCTTTTACTCTTCTCTGCTTCTTGCATTATGGGTTTCATTTAATAAATCCCAGGCCGAAAAAAACATAAAGAAAATTTACACAATTACATATTTACACTGGTAAAAATGATTAAGGAAGCTAATTAAACAATTTGAGGTGAATTTTTGTTGACTGGAATTCCCAATGCTTCTTTCTCCATATTTTCTAATTCAAATGCATTATGCTACTTGCATTGAATAATGCGAAAAGGGACTTCCCATAAGCTATTAAATTTTTTGTGTAGGCTAGGCTTCACAATTCTTTCATTGAACTTTAGCACTAAGTCTCTGCATTTAAGACCCTAGTCGGAGGTTTTCTTGTCGAACCACCTCTTAACCACTTGTTGATGGTTAAACATGGCTGTTAGGGATTTTCCACATTTCTCTTGCATTTCCAACAACTCAACAAACTGGACCTCAATGGCTCTGTTTTTTTCAACTTCCAGAGAGTTGAGCAACTGTAGTGCGGAAATTTCCATAGATATAGGAAATAACACTTCCTTCCTGTATACCATCTCGTATGGAGAAGTCTTTTAGACTTGCTTGGGGGTTATTCGGTCTGTCCAGAGCATTGCTTTGAGGTTTTGATGCCACTCTCTTTGATGCTTTGATTCGATTCTTTTAATGAGTTGGACTAAATTTTTATTAGTCAACTCGGCTAGACCATTTCTCTATGGGTAATAGTTTGAAGATGTCTTTAGGAATATGCCGTGCTTAAGTGCGAATTGGCATATCTTTGAACCTAGAAAGGCTTTTGCATTGTTGGAGATGATGGTCTTTGACCGGCTGAACCTTGTTACCAGTTCTTCGAGAAAGTTCACAATCTCCGCCTCCGTTGCATTCTTCAGGGGCATGGCCTCAGTCCATCTGGTAAAGTAGTCCGTAGTTGTGAGGATCCATTTATGTCCAGTGCTGGAAGCGGGATTCATCATCCTAATGAAATCCAATCCCCACTTGGCAAAGGATTCTTCAACCACTATCGGATTCAGAGGCATTGTAGAGCTTTTCCTTCTTTCTATGAAGAATTGGCATTCTTTATAGGATTTAACCAAAGAGTGAGTCATTGAACAATGTAGGATATAAGTACCTGGCACACATAATTTTGATGGAAGTGGTCTTTACAGAGAAGTGTCTATCCATGAGACTGCTGTGAAAAATGTTTAGAATTCTTTTTGCTTGCTTTGTGGTGACGCACCGCAGCAAAACACCATTAAAGTTCCTTTTGAAAAGGACTCCTTTGATGAGCGCATATCCGCTATTCTACAATCTATAGAATCTCATCCTATCTGCCAACCAGTAGCCTTCAGACTTAGATGCGTTTTCCAGAACCAGCTCAAGTTGTTCCTCCTCAGTTGCTACTTCATCATGTGCTAGATACTCTCACAATCCTCTTCCCCGCATGGTCTTCGTGGGCCTAACCTCAATGTCATATTCTAGGATCTTAGTAATCCAGTTGGCCCTTTTATTTGTGATTTCTCCTTCTATAATGCACACATTGGGATGCACGACATATACAACCACCTTGTTGCAAGATATGAGGCGTTAGAACTTCTTAAGCCCCTTAACAATGGCAAATGCTTTCCTTTTGATGCAGTTATAGTTCGTCTCATAATCCTTTAAGGTCTGGGAGTGGAAAACTATCAGATGTTCTCCCTTTCCTTCATCATCCTTCTGAGTCAAAATAGTAGCGATACTAGATTTGCTACTGAACATATACATTATGAAGTCCTTTGATAGGTCTGGGTTTACTAGAATAAGAGCTGAAGAAATAGCGTCTTTAACCTTCTCAAAGGCTTCTCTAGCCTCTTTTGTCCATTTGAACAATTGATCCTTCTTGAGCATGAGGGTAATAGGTCTAATTAATCTTGAAAAATCAGAAATGAATTTGCTTATGAAATTTACCTTTCCTAGGAAGGACTGAACTCCCTTTTTGTTGACTGGTAGGGGAAGCTCCTTGATTGCCTTCACTCGCTCCAGATTGATTCTAATTCCAGTTTTAGATACCACGTGTCCCAATAGTTTGCCTTGCAGCTGTCCGAAAACACATTTTTTTGGGTTCAGGGATGCCCCAAACTCTTGGCATTTTTAAAAAACCATTTCTAAATGATCATCTGTAGACTTAGAGAATACCATTAGATCATCCAAGTAGATTAAGATAATCTTATTGATCAATTCTCTGAAAGCAATATCCTTTGCCCACTGGAAGGTAGCTCTTGCATTTGAGAAACCGAAGGGCATTTTCACGTAGGCAAACATCCCCCACTTGGTAGGAAATGTTGTTTTGTGTTGGTCCTCTTTTACCTAGATCTGGTTGTAACCAGGAAGTCGTTCGATAGAGAAAACATTTTTGAGCCAACCACTATTTGCAAGATTGACTCTATGGAGGGTAACAAATAGTGGTCCTTTAGGAATGCTTTGTTTAGATCCAAAAAATCAACACACAGGCGAATGTCTCGATTCTTCTTTTAGACATGAACTAGTTTGGACACCCATGTGCTATGCTTGATTGAGAAGACGATTCAGGAGTGAATTAGCTTTGTCAACTTTTGCGCCATCAATGCCTCAATCTTTGGATTCACTGGTCTCTACTTTTAGCAGACGCGTTTTGCTCCTTCTGTGAGTTCTATAGTATGCTGGATGATTTTAGGATCATATCCCTTGAGGTCATCATACGACCATGCTACTACATATTTTTCACAAAAATGGATGAGCCTTTCTTTATCATGCTATGGAACCACCTTTTTGACCTTTGAGCTTCCTTCCATCCTTGACCTAAAGATCTTCATAGTCATTTTTGTTCGCTACAAACTTCCTCTTGTCATTCCTTGCATCATCACAATCAAATAGGTTTTTGAGAGTGACTAGTCCTTTTGGAAGCTTGTTGGACCTCAGCTGAATAATTTTCCCTTCATAGGCTTTTGCGATTTTTGATTGGAGCTGATCTGCAAACTCTCTGGAGTGTTGAATGAATGAGGCGATGTGTTCATCACTTTCAAACACTTGCTAGCTTTGGTCATTATCTGGGATTGTCGGTCGGACAATCACTCACACAAAGTGTACATTATCAATTAGGTCAAAAACAGGGTCAAATTGAGATCCTATCGCCACCATGCGATCCTAACTACATTTTTCTCTTTGGGGACTGTTTGGATATTGAAGGATTCAAAGCTTTCAATTAGGTCCCAAATTCTATGTCTATAAGATCTCATGCATAAATTCTTTGCTGCGAAGAGCCCTTGGACTTGAATGACGACTAGCTCGAAGTCTCTGAACACCATTATTTGTTTAACGCCTATCCACTCTGCAAGACTTAGACCTTGCACTAGGCCTTCATATTCAACTTCATTGTTCGAACAGGAAAAATGAAAGCGAAAAGACCTGAGGGTCTTTTCATTGGATGGGGAAGTCAAACATATGTCCGCTCCTGCACCAACTTTACATTTTGCTCCATAAAAATGCATCGTCCATAGCTCTGAGGCTTGACCACCCTCAGATTCCTTCATAACATTCGGGATCACTTGATCCTCATCATAGATGACATAGGTTCCCAACTCGGTGGCATGATAATTGCCAAAAGGGTCAGTGTATAAATTTTCTCAAGAGGACCTCTTCTTGATGAGTCTGGTCTCCAGTCACCTTCTCATCCTCTAGTAGCTTAGTACAATACATTTCATCTTTAGGGATAGAGGTATGAGTGGCCTTAAAATTGATCATGACTTCATCTACTAAATGTTTTGAATGCAAAGGTTCAGACACTATCTTCATTTTAGCTCCATGCTTGGTCCTGAGGATCAAGTGTGACCAATCCAAGGAAAAATATCTGCCTATCTTGGAAGTGAACTCTCGGGATAAGCAAAGACCAAACATGGGAGGGATGTCTATGATCACAGTATCTTGTAGAATTGTGATACTAGGGCAAGAGAATAGAGTCAAGGGGAGGTTCTTAATGACACCTATAGTTTCGACCTTGTTCCCATCAAGCTGCATAACCCCTCTATTTAAAGGTTCATAGCGAAGTCCTAAGGCTTCAGCTATCTGCTTGGGCATGACTGTGGTACTAACACTAGAGTCAATTATAGAATTGTGCAACTTCTTACCCACAATGAGAGTCAAGAAGGGTTTCAATTTAGGCTTACCTTTACTTTTAGTAGAAGCTTCCTCTCCATTGTTTGTGAGGACTTTAGCCTGTGGTAATGAATCAATATCCTTTCCCCGGAGTGGTTGCTTTGTTGGCTCCTTGCTTGTATCTTTCAGTAGGGATTTCTACAACAATGACTTCTTCTCTAGAATAGCTAGGATATCCCAAAGGGATACATTAGCAGAGGATTTCTTTAGTTGTTTCACCACATTAAATGACGGCATATTCAAAGACTTCTATTGCTTATCCCTTGTTATAACAATCTCCTTTTGTGGCTGAAATTGCTGTGCAATTGCGGAGGTACTAGGAGCTTGGTCAGGAACACTTTTGGGTTGCAAGACGCCCGGTTCTCCCATGAATCTCCTCTTTGAGTGAGTGTTATAATATGATTGCACTTGTAGGGCCTTTGATGTGGAAACATCATTTTCAAACACCACCTCTTCTTCTTCCATCCATGAGAAGAGCGCGTGGTTAGGAGCTATATCCGTTTCTTGCTTCAGGGACATTCCTTACATTTGTGCGGTGAGTACTGCGTTTTCCATTTGCGGAGAGGCATATACATAACCTCCCAAATCCGACACCACGCTTTGACTGCGTTGTTCTACCACTCTTTGTTGTAGATTTCCACGCGAACAATTTCAAGGCATATGTGCTTCGTTGTAGGGGAAGCACCAAGGATTGATATCATCAGTGAGATTATTTTTCCCTGCTACTAGCTCTCTATTCGAACTTGGGTGAACATTTTGCAACAGAGTAGGTATATGCACTATCTTACTATTTTTTTGAGTTTGTGGATTCGTGTGTGCACCTCCTTGGAACTAATTTTGCTAGTAGGAAGATCTTCCGCTTTGATAATTTTGGTAAGTTGGCTTCAGAGGCATGGAATGGTTTTGCTTGATGGTAGTTATTTCGTTTGAGATGTTTTGCAACAACTCCTTGACATCTCTCAACTCATCTTTTGAAGAGCTAGATGTAGAAGCAACATTCTGCAGTGTGCTTGGATATGCGTACATAGATTGGGGAGGAGCAAACGCATTGGTAGAAGCTATCTCCTTGGAAGGAATCGACGAATCTACAAATATAGGCATAGTGGGTTGAGGCGGTAACTTTCCGACAATGATCAAATTATTCTCCGTCTTAACAACAACATTATATGCATCTAGCAAGGTGTTCCCACCAAGGGATTGGATCATCATCGAAATGCTAGTGTTGAGAGACTTCAAATAGGACATGAATGCCAAATCTGTAGGTGGATGGATTGTAGGCTGAATCCTTTGCCAAGCTATGTGAAACCGGTTATTAAAGTCGGTCATGGCCTCTTGAAGGGCCCGCTTTATGGTCGCTAGCTACTGAAATAGTGAAGACTGATCTTCATTGTTTGAAAATCGCTCATAAAAGGATCTCTGAGTCGATCCTAGGTATCGTAGTATTGGCTCCCAAAGTGTGGTATGAATCAAGTGCCTTGCCTTTGAAAGAGGCTGCAAGTAATCTCAATGCTACATTTTGATTAGTTACACCATGCACCAAACATACGTCTGCCACATCTTGTAGATGTTCAGATGGTGTTTTCGTGTCTTCCTTGGTGAATTTTGGTACAAATTTTAAAGCAAAAGTTGGGATAGGAGCCCAAATGGTTGGTGCTACTGGTGCTACGAGAGGGATTCCAACGTCCCATTCCACATAATTTCTATTAGCAATCAGCAACATGGCTAGTGGAGGGGTCGAAACGCTCATTGGATGGGTTCTTGTTCGTACTGTTACCAGCGGTGGCACTAGTAGGCTAGGGTTGTTCGCTGTGTGGGATCTAGTAACAAGCCTATGGCTCATGCACCCAGTTTCAAATTAGATACATTCAAGCAAGTCCTACCGGGCGTGCCAGAAAAAGAACTGTTGATGCCTAAAATTGCTAGGCAAATAGCCTTATGAGAAACTCAGTTAATTGGGGGACCAATTGCGCTGAACTGAGTAACCTATGGGTTTTTAAAGAAGTCGGCTCCTTCTCTATTTTGGAGGGTTTGGAATGGGAAAATGAAGCAGATATATAAAATAAAGTTTAATCTAAGGCGATGCGCTGAGAGTTAAGTATGGGCACGATAAATCTTCCTTTTAGATGAGATTTAAGGGCCCGTTCAACAATCTGCATTTCCAAAAATAACATAAAGCATAGATGAAAAAATAAGAAGTCTATTAGATAACATAACTTCCATAAACATTTATTGAACAAGAAGAGAGAGAGAGAGAGAGAGAGAGAGAGAGAGAGAGAGAGAGAGAGAGAGAGAGAGAGAGAGAGAGAGAGAGAGAGAGAGAGAGAGAGAGAGAGAGAGAGAGAGAGAGAGATGAAAATATAAGAAGTCTATTAGATAACATAACTTCCATAAACATTTATTGAACAAGAAGAGAGAGAGAGAGAGAGAGAGAGAGAGAGAGAGAGAGAGAGAGAGAGAGAGAGAGAGAGAGAGAGAGAATATACATTTGGAATTATATAAACTTTGGAACTATATTAACTTTAGAGAGAGAGATAATTTACATTTGGAATTATATTAGCTTTGGAATAAAGCAAACCACAATTTAAAGAAGGATGTTGAAATAATTTACATTTGGAATTATATTAACTTCGGAATAAAGCAAACCATAATTCTTAGATTTGGACTTTGCAAAAACTTGTCAAGCCCAAAATGGTCAACTCAACAATTTAAAAAAATAACTAAATTTCTTAAAATAAACAATTTTTTTTACAAATTTTAATCACAATATTTACATCAAACGAGTCTAAAAAGCTATGAAAAAGTGTTTTCTATTAGTCAATCCCAAAATGGTCAACTCAACAAAAACTCAACAATTTAAAAAAAAAACTAAATTTCTTAAAATAAACAATTTTTTTTACAAATTTTAATCACAATATTTACATCAAATAAGTCTAACAAGCCATGAAAAAGTGTTTTCTATTAGATTTGATTCTTGAATACATATGGACTACAAAATAAATCATGATGTGAAGCTAGATACAATAATTTTTTCTTGAGGATAAAAGTAAACTTTTTACTTAAAGATAGCAAATTAATTAAATACACATCAAATGGATTTCCAAATAGCCATAGCTATCAAAATAGACCAAAAAAGAATAACCCATTTGGGGATTCCTATAATACCACTTAATCTTATAAACAATAGCACTCAAACCACCATCCATACTAGCTTTCCCCTCGACCAACACATACAAATTATATCAATTGATCATTTTGGATAATTTGTAGAATTTGATTGGATTTATATGGGGCTAATCCTTCTAAATTTGTAACATTCTAATTATCCATCTCCTCTAAAGCCCATTTAGCTAGATAGTCAACCACCTTATTCCACTCTTTGGGAATATGGACAAAAGATAATGTTTCAAAATTTATGGCTATATGAAGACTTTGCCTAACTATTTGATCCAATCTCCATGAGGATTCTTGCAATTTTTTTTCTTTTCAGCAATGGAACCAAAATCGTAGAATCCATTGCACAAATGACCTTCCATCCAAGTTCATTGGCTTTCTTTAAAGCTTTTAGAATTGCCAAAGCTTCCATTTTGATTATTTGTATGCAAACCCATATAACTAGAGAAAAAGAAGTGGAAATAACCTTCACTATCTTGACAAATTCCACCAACCCCAAACGCACTTGGATTAACTCAAGCATAACCATCTATGTTAATCTTAAAAAAGTCACTAGGAGGAGAAGACCACTTAGCAGAACTATTAACCTTCTGAAAAGGTTGCATTCTATGATTAGGATTACTGCGAGAAGCATCAATACGGTTAAAATCTAGGAGTTTAGCAACATGACAATTTGAGGAAGATTGAAATTCATTCATACTAAACTTGGCCTCAATGGTTTCCTTGAGCTTGCCTTTAACTTTATGCCAAATTTGCACTACTACACTGTGACATTCTTGAAAGATGTGTTTGTTTTGCTCTAGCTAGATCTCCCAAATAATAAAGGGCCAACTACCCAAGCCACTTTGAGGAAGGAAGCTAAAGTTGGGGGTT